>VZTO01024705.1:0-16574 GCA_013400615.1 Syrrhaptes paradoxus
CAGCAAAAATTGTTTACTGTGGGGCTTTTTTTTATTTAATTTACTCAGGAAAAGCTGCAGCTGCATGGAGTCCATGTACTGATTAGGAATTTTGTTCACTGTTGTCAAGGACCGAGTAGAATTAAAATAAAATGATCATTTTCATTTAAGCATTTATAGGCTTCCACTCACTGGACTGGCAGTCCTAATTGCTGTCCAGGCCTCACTAGTTTTTGCATCTCGTTATTGCTTGGGGGAAAGGAAAGGGTTATATCTCTCTCAAGGAGCTGGCGTTGGGGGAGTTACGGCATCTGGAGTGCTGCGTTTTTGAAATGCTTGAGTAGGGGTCATAACAACATAATAATGGTAGGCTCTACTCATTTTTTTTTTTCAATTTGTTCTCTAAAAGCCTGTGTCAACTTTATTATTTCATTATGGTTTATGTGTCTCTGGATTTCATGCCGTTTTGAAATAATGGAAAGTCTTAAGGGTGTCAGAGGATCTCCTTATTAGCGGCTTAAGTATATTTGGATCTATAGGTGCTTAGACAGGAACATCAGTAGTACCACATTGATGTATGGCTTGGAGGGAAGAAGCCTTTGTAAAAGCAGCAGAGCGGTCATTTAAAAATTTAACAGGTATTAAGATAGGTTCTCCTGTCTCCAGTACGTTAATGCCACCAGCCCAATATGCCACTCTGCTGATTACTGAGTGGTAATTATTTGGGGAATTGAGAAGTGTCACATTGCAGAGAATTCAAAAGCTCCGTATACTTGGCTGCACTGTAATGGGGAGGCAAAGGTTTACAACACAAGCAGGTTTCCGTGGGTCTTGGCACTTGTTCTGCTGTATGAGTAAAAAAAAAGGGGTGGAAAGGAAAATCAATGGAAAACTTACAGGGTCCTCATTATTTAATATGTCCCTAAAACATGNTTTCTCTTGTCAAAACAGGACACGAAAGAGTTGTTATTTCTTCCACCAAAGGTTGTAAAGGCATATAAATCAATTGCCATGCAAACAAAGCACAGATAGAAACTGCAAGCCCCAGCTTGTTTTTAGTTCTAAACTCCAGTCCAACCTTCCACCATGACGCTAAATCAAAACTTCCCTCTACCAGGAACCGTATATTGCAATGGACACAATTAATCACATAATAATATAATCTATATACAATACAATCTACACAATGATATAACTACACTTCAGGATACAGCGCAACAAGGTCTGCAGTTGATCGTCTGCCACCGAACACTGGGCAGCCTTCAGCAGCTGCTTTAAAACTTACATATACAGCTTTTGTTCCTTAGAACAGCTTGATCCCATGACGGATGGACATGGGTTGGCGGGGGGGGGGAAATAAGTCCCGTCTCTGTGAGGAGGGGCACAGAGGCGGGCGCCGTCGCAGGGAGGAGGGGTGGCAGACCCTGTGCCGCAGTGAGAAGGAGGGGCTGCAGGGGGTGATGGCACATTACTTTTTCTAATATCTCAGAAGCCGTTGGCCCCGTCACGGCATCTGCTATTGTGGCAACAGTTCAATCAACCTTCACTTGTTCTAAAGTTTCTGACACCATTCTCCAGGTCGTTACCATCCGTACAACACTTTGATCTCCTTTCATGACCACATCCCACAACTCCTTCCCTGCGCACTCCCAAGCTTCTGTTTCAAATACTTCAGTAGAGTCTGCGAAAACTTCATGACCCCTCATCCATGACAAAAGCAGCTGGAGTTGCCTCCCATCACACTCAATACCTCGCCACGCTAGCATTTCTACAAACACCCTAACTATAGATTTATTAAAAGTTTCCAAAATGTCACAAAAGGCAACACACCCTTTTTTCTGGAGGAGACCTCTTCCCATATATCATGTCCAAGCCTTTCCCAAACTTCAGGGTAATATAAAGAGAGATAAAACTCTCCATGACCAACATGAAAAGAAAGCCAGCACATACCAAGTCAAACATTTTTTCTGTATCTGTTTGTCAACAAATTACCTTTACACATCCCAAACACAGGAACTTGCTGCTGAAGCAACAAGCAGAAAGCAGAGGAGCAACAAAGACCTCTTAAGCCACGTGCCTGTGGCTGGGACTGTGGTTCCTCCATGTTCCTTTCCACTGCCAGGGAGCAGAGAGTGGGCAGTGCTGAGCCTTCAGCCAAGCTGTGGAAACATGACACATCTCAGGTGGTGTTGAATAAAAACAGTGCTGCTGCACGAAGCATTTCAAACTCATAAGGTGGTAAGACGGTAAAGGAAAAAGGGCTTTGTTGAAACATAAAAGGAGAGAGTTGGAACAATAATCCACACAAAAGTACTGAATTGTAGGAAAAATTCCAGCTCACAGCAAAGCAAGATGCAAGTGCATTTATAGCCAAAGCAAGATGCAAGTGCATTTATAGTCAAGGACAAGATTCCGGCATTATCTAAACTTTTACCTTGAAAACACCATCAGTAATAGAATAGAAACAGAAACCTTATAAGTTATGGCAAGTTTCATTCTCTGTGCAGTGTTCCCAAATGGTGTAGGTCATCCAGAGATATTGCCTGCCCCCTCTGTCTGCCACAAAGTTCAGAGACAACTTCTAGGTGCCTCATGGAAATCCTCTCTTCTGTCTGCCTGTATTCCCACCATGTCTCAGCATCTTCCTGCCAGCTGACACTGCAAGTCTGAGGCTCGGGTATGTCCAAGGGGTTGTGGCAGCAGTGGCCTGGAGGTAGCGCAAGGGCAATGCCAATGATTCTTTCCAAGTCCTCAGCTTTGAGACTGGCTTTGGTTCATTTTAAATGGAGTAATTTTTGAAACAAGTATTCAAAAAAATTTCTGGGGAAAAATCCAGGGTTAAAATGGATTAAAAGAAGACTGATCTCAGCCTTAAGTACAAATGATGGCACCATCTCATGATAGTGACAGGAGGGAATGGATTACAAAGTGTAACACTGGTAAGGAGGCTAAAGAACAGTCTTTTCTGCCGGCTGCAAATGATGTTCCAATGGATTTGTAACAATAGGAAATTCAAACTATGTTGTTAATAGTTGAGAAATGATACTACACAATTTTCAATAGAGTAATTTCCTAATGATGAGTAAGTGCTTTGTGGCTGCTATTTATCATTTTTATTATAGATCCAGACCTTTCCCCCCCATCACTTAATCTTACCACAAGCTAAACCACGATCAACTTCAGGGAGACATTTGTTTGAGCAAAAGCTAAAGAAGAGTAGAGGGTTCTGTTGTGTTGTCCATCCTTTAAGCAAAGCTTCACTTATTCCACATAATACACATAGAGACATTAAGATGTGCTAATAAAGCATATTAAATCCTAAAGCAGTATACAATAATTTAAGTTGTTATTCCAACAGCTAAATAATTTCATGGAATAATGAGTGCTGTACTAATTATTTAATTATATTAGAGATCACTGTTAAATGTCAAGACTAAGTGTCTGGCAATATTACTCTAATGAGTTGTATTACATTTGCTACAAACAGCAATGAATACGTTTTGAGTCTTTTTATAAAATTATTTCCTTTCCAGCCACCCCCACCCCACTTCCTTTTATAATTGTTTGGGAATGCTGGGTTAGATGCATGTGTTTAAGAAGAAATACGAGTTCTCTGAAATAGGGTATTGGTTTGTAGCTCTAAAATTCATTGTCTTTTGAAATGAACTCATAGAGTTACACAGGTCATCAGAATCTCTTCTGAAGTCTAGTTTGTATGTATAGCTTGGTTTCCTGAGTTTCTCTAACAGTTCCCCAAACAGTCTTGCATTATACGTGTTTGTGACTTTCTACGGGTGTTGTTCACTGACATTTGTACATGAATGTACCATACTTTGGTCCAGTGATCTGAGCAGCAGTCTGAAAGTCAGGATCTGGGGAGAATCTCTTTGACATTAGTTAGCTGATAACTAGAGAATATAATTTCAAGACAGTTTGTACTTACAGTTTCACCAGTGAAAGGGTGAATTCAACATTGTCAGGAATGCAAACATACATTTTATGAAGCTGTATATCAGAATTTGACCTTTTGCTTCTGCATTTCAGTCTGCTGAGAAATGACCCTTGTTTGATACTCTTCTGTCTTATAGGCATCCAGGGGTATAAAACTAATGAAGCATTTCATGTTGGAATTTATACTACAGCTGCAGAATAGGCTAGTATCTCCCAGCAAAAATTATATATTTTCTTCCAAAGATATTTTCTTTGATTCAAGTAGTGACATCTGATGTAAGAGTCGGTTAGAAAATCTGCTTGTCTCAACCTTGTCATTAAGGACATGACACCCCCAGTTAGACTATCCTATGGATTTGATGCGGCCTGGGAGCAAGACTCATCTCGACAGGCCTGTTGCAGCAAAGTTACGATATCATGAGAAAATCTCCAGGGTAAAACACAATTGCCACTTTCTGAGACAAAGGCATGGCAAAGAACTTGTTTCCCCAGTAATGCACCCTGGTACTGGTACAACATGGATTGATGGGGGACAGAGTGAAACGGCCTCGTTCCACGGCCCTGCCCCGTCCCAGACTATCTGTACCTCTGTAAGGACGGGAAAAATAAGCTGCAGGTGCCACGGCTATCCAACCAGAAAGATGGCAGACACCATGCCAAGCACTGTGACAAAATCTTTACCCTGAGGAGAACTTTGCTTGTTATAATGTCATTATAATACCAAATCACACCTCCATCTCAAAGGCTACCCGCCTCCAAGGTAGAGAAGGAGCAAGGTGTATAGTTTAGCATAAAAGGTCATCCCCTAGCAACCTAAAGTTGAAGCCTTCCCCACCAAGGATCGACGATGATCGATTGTTAGGACCGGCGGGATGCTGCTGGCTCCGGGCCCGGGGGGACGCCTTGGACCCGCTGTGGTAGCTATATTCCTCTTTTTTTTTTCTTTTTACTTACTTTTCACTCCCTTTATCTATCGGACTTCGCTTATGGACACAAAATAATAAAGTTTTTGCTGTTTAGCTGAAGCTAACCCCTTTTAGCGTGGTCGCCTTAATTTTGCACTTAGAGATCTCAGCAAAGAACCACCACGAGTCCTTAGTGGACTGTGACAGATCCAAAGCCTGTTAAAATGGGAAATCATGCATCTTTAAAGATATTAAAGTCTATAATAGTTTAAAAGAAAGGTACTATAAAAGGTGAACTGTAATCCATCTTACTAGCATTATCAGAACCCTCATCTAAAGAAACAAATATTCTGAGAAAGTATAGATTCTCATTTTTATAGAGCATATTATCTGCACTGGCCCTTTTAAAAACATTTTTTCATCCACTGAAGTATTTATGAGCAAAGTTAACATCTCCATTAATATTTAATATGTTTTTTTCCCTGCCTTGCACAAAATACCAGTTGATGAATGAAGTGATAGCTTGAGGGCTGAAGACACAGTGCTTAGTGATAGCAATCTCTCACCTTTGTATAGCACTTTCTCATCCAGATGAAACTGGGTACTAAAGCCAACTTGCTTTACAAGCTAGTTTAGAGCTCTTGAAAGTGGTCAAAGTTACAGTTAATTCAAGAGAATGGTTTCTGTTGGCCCTAACTTAAAAGTACATTTGTGGGTGATTGGGTGTATACACACTTATCTGCTCTTATACTTCAACCTGACCTGTTCTACTGGCTGGCTATATAGTCCTTTCAGTCTTCCATCTCTTTGAGATCTGAAGTCACTGTAACCTGGGCTTCTGAATCTATATTTAAACTATTTTAATAAAATACAATAATTATATTTTAAATGGGTAAAAAAAATCACTTCACATATAAAGTTTAGTTATCTAAGATAGAGGATTTTTAACCTGTCTTTACTAGAATTCTATTTTCGACATTGAATAAGAGTTAGACAACTACAGGCTGGTCAGTCTCACCTCTGTGCCTGGCAAGATCATGGAGCAAATCCTCCTAGAATCTGTGCTCAGGCTCATGTATAACAAACAGGTTACTGATGACAACCAACACAGCTTTACCAAAGGAAAATCATGCCTGACAAATTTGTTGGCCTTCTACGACAGAGCCACAGTGCTGGTGGATAGAGGAAGGGCAACTGACATCATCTACCTGGACTTGTGCAAAGCCTTTGACACAGTCCCACATGATATTCTTGGGGGACATTGGAGGGACGTGGATTTGACGGAAGGACCATTTGCTGGATAAGGAATTGGCTAGGTGGCCACACTCAAAGAGTGGTGGTCAATGGCTCAATGTCCAAGTGGAGACCAGTGACAGGTGGTGTTCCTCAGGGGTCGGTACTGGGACCAGTGTTGTTTAACATCTTTGTTGGCAACATGGACAATGGGATTGAGTTGCACCCTCAGCAAGTTTGCCAATGACACCAAGCTGTGTGGACATTACTCTAGGGGAACAAGGGAAGAGAAAACCCATGTCTCCCTTGGAAACCCATATTCAGTAAAGTGAGGACATTACAATACATGTGATTGTTTTATACTTCAAGAAAATGAATTATTCTTTTCCTCCCCACTCCTAAGCTGCTAGATTGGAAGTTAATTATTCTGCTTTCAGGGGGCAAAGAGAGTTACAGATCCAAGGCTTACGTCAAAGCTGGTAAGCTCAATGCCACATCAAAGCCACACAAAGGTGGTTATGAGTGAAACCAGATAAATGCAGCGATAGTCAACATGAGCACTGCCCAACTGAGACAATATTTATACATCTGCAGGGTGTGTATTTTATTTAGTGTTTAGGAGGTAGTCATTTGATCAACCAGAACTTGAGTTTGTTTGGTGGGGATGAAGGGGCAGGGAGGCTGCGATGGTCCAACCAGATGTTTTGGTTGATGACTCGGGTGTTGATTTCTTACTCCGTGTTGCCACCTAGTGAATCCAAAGGTGATTTCATGCCTGCTCTGCATTTAGGTTTTTGCGTTTCGGGGTTTTGTTTTGGTTTGGTTTTTGTTTCTCTTGTTTGAGATTTTTGGTTATTTTGTTTTCCGAGGCAAAAACAAAATAAAAGGGAAGCCCAGAAAAAAAGTAACCATTGCAGGGAAGGAGTGGAGAGAGCCTTTTCTGGTACATCTTCAGGTCTGATATTCTGCTATATGGCCAAACACAGGCAAACTCAGGAAAGTTCTCATAAACTCACAGGCTCATAAATATTTATTCGTATTCCTTTAAGTGCAGATTTGGTTGCCTGCAGTAGGATATGTTGTTGCTTATTCTCCCACTGCAACAACAAGCTTCCTCCTCATCAGCCCCTGCCTCTTGCTCATTTTGGCTTCTTCCTCTCCACTTCTGTTCCCCCTGTCCTTGCAAATCTTGGTCTTCATGTTGCCTTCCTCCCACTCGCCCTTGCTATGGGCAAGACACCTTCTCCATGTTGTGTTTGGGAAGTAAATATCTCCTTCAATCTCTGTCATATGTTTGGGAAGTAGAAATTAAATTCTTTTCTGATTGGTTCTAATTCTGTCTCCTGTCTTGGCCCCTGCAACTTCAGAAAAGTGGTGATATAGGGAGAACTTCTGGCTAGGATGCTAAACTGGGCCCTGGGGACTCAGTTTCCTGAACCTTTTCTAGCTTTTTGTGTGACTTTGGCAAGTCACTTAATTGTCATGTGCCTCAATTGCTCTGTCCTGAGAATGCCCCTGGTCTTTACATTTTGCATGGTGAATCTGCTTGTATTATTAAAAAATGTGGCAGCACCAAACAGACATTACAACATTTGTCAACGGATAGAATGCATCATAGTATCTGATATATAACATTCACCCCTCTGCACTAAAACAAGGCTTGGTTGTTGCCATCTGGCTGGCCTTCCCTCATTTATTCCAATACTTTGCCTTTTGTTTTGAAGTTCTCAAGGGCAATAGGAAGAACAGGGTAAGGAAAAAAAACCCTGTATTTCTGCTCCTTAGTAAAATAAGTGTTAATAGACTCATCATAGTTTGATAACATTGCTGCTGCAAATTGAGACACATTGCATTTTGCACATTAGCAATTTGATCAACAAAAGAAAAATCTCAACAAGGTAATGCCTCAAATAAACATTCCTTGTTCAGTTTAATACTAAATTTAATACTAAATGAAACAATAAATTACAGGAGTGAAACACATGAAAATCTCAGAAGCAAAAATAATCACCCTTTGGAAATGGCAAATGTTGATTTAACTGTATCTTTGGAGGGGAAAGGTACATAAGACACGAACGTACGTATCTTCGATGCACACCAAGGACATCCTATATATAGGGTCATTGCAGTTATGTGTAGGTAGTTATTATCGAGAAGTATGTAATAGCTTTATAATTTTATTTGTGCAAAAGAGTTTCTTCCCCAGTGGCACCTAAGTACTGCTGGCAGTACTGTAAGTGAAAGTAGCAGAAAACTGTCCTTTATGGCAGGGAATGGACACTGCTGATAAAATTGCGGGTGGCACTAAGGTTGGGAAAAAAGGTGTATAATGATAGAGGTAAAGCAACACACAGTCTGACCTTGAGAGCCTAGTAAAATGCATAGCCAGATGCAAATATTACACATTTGAACAAGGAATGTAAACCTTGTCTATGGATAGGAGAACATGAAGAGTCAAATCACAAATCAAAACACAAAGCCTGGCAAAGCCTTGTCCATCAAAAGCTGAGAGTAACTTTTTAAACATAAACATGAACTAATGGAACAAGCCATCACAAATTCTGCAGTAATGAATCATTGGTGAATTCAAATCATTATTGGATAATTGTAAGGTAGAAAGCAGAAGTTACATGGATAATGCAGCAGTGGTTCAAAAGCCATGTTCCATGACATGCAGACATGAGACTGAATCATTTAATCCTTCCTTCTGCATTTAAAATGCATATTTTGAATATGAACAATTTTCAGGTTTCCAGAGAACAGTAGCATCTAAACCAGAGTCATCTCTTTTTCAGCCATTTCCCTGTGTTGGAAGAGTTACAAAAGTAGAATTTATACTAGTATAGATGTTATTCTTCAGGCTTTAAACTTTCATATTCAGAATTTATTCTGTCATAATAGGGGATCCTATTCTGGTTTTACTTAGGGAATTTATTTCACTTTATTTCACACCCATTACTGTAACTGAGTTACTTCTGAGGTAGGCAATATTTGGCCTTTAATTACAGTCATTTTTACTTTCCACTAGTTAAGAATTTTTGGAGGTTTAGATATTGCCTAACAAAACCAATTAGTGTTCATCTCAGATTTCAAGAGATAGTGCCTTTCATTGTAGGAGAGTTCTTCTAGATAAGGTTGTACTGTATTTTCTATAGAAAGAGAGGGAATACTCTGCATCTTGAATGCATTACATATAAAAATTGATTTAAATTAGATGGAAAGAGAATAAAAGAGTCAAAGTCCCAAACGGGAGTGAACAGTGCCAGTACAGAGGAGCCTAGCTTTTACTCTTGTATCCAGTATTTAACTGACTGACAGCCTCTCAGAAAATCTTCCTACCTTTTATCCTATCTTTATTTAAAAAAGCAGAGGAACTCTATGTCGTATAGAAGAAAATTTGTGACTGAGAGGACACGAAAGACAGTTACTATTCTGTACCAGCAATTCTCAGTACTCTGCTCTGGCTGGTTTCTGTGAAGGAGCTGCTGCCTGACAGGGAATGGCATTGGCTCCCTCTAGTGAAATGGCACTCCCACGAACACGCGGGTGTGCAACCGTTGGGACTCCGTTTTTTCTACTAGAACATTCCCAAAACTCTTTTTCAGTTTCAGTACTATCACATAGCAATTGCAAAACAAAACACTCAAATTTAAATCACTGGAACTTTAGAAAAGCCTAAAATGCATCTATAACTAACTGTATGAAGCTGTAGTCCATATTGCTTTGAATTGCATAGTAACTAGCTTGTGTTAAAGCTAGTGAGGAAGGACATAAATCATTTTATGAGCAGACAAAGCAAGGGGTGATGTCATCAACTTCAAAAAGACTACAGAATCTGCAAAGGAATAACTCAATTGTAAATCTTCAACACAAACGTTATTTCACCCTTTATGTTTGACTATGAATCCTGGAAATCCACCAATGTTCTGAAAAATCTCAGAATGACTTTTGAAGGCAAGTACCTCAGGAAGGCATTTGTTAATGTATATAATGAATTCTTAGCGAATGTCGAGATTGTCACATAGTCCATCACCTTTATCCAGAGAAGATGGATAACTGTGAGACACAAAGGAAGTGAAGCCAAAGTATCTACTGTGACAAGCATGCCTTTTGGCAGTTCAAGAATAACAGGAAAGAGTCAATCAGAAGAATCCCTCTGCTGAACGATACTGGGAAGGGAAATTGTATTGATTTTAATCTAGAAAATATGTAAAGCATGGCCCAAGATTATCAGGGATAGAAAAACCTTGTTCATGACCTCAACAATGTTCATCAGGGTGGAGAATAGTGTCCTAGTTTTACTGACCGCATATTAACGTGTAAAGATCTTCAATAGCTTTGATTTTTATTTTGAATTAAGAAGGCATTTTCTGTGGAAATTATTTACAATAGGGATGATTAAAGGTGACATTGTTTGAGAAAAACTACTTGATCATTCAGATTCAGATTCAAAGTAATTTTGAATGCTTTCTTTAGAGCTTCCTGTGATAGTTCATCCTGCCTCCAGCAGTGTCTCAAACCATTTCCACAACTGGCAATACAAGAGGAAATTCATAATGGCTGTCTTGGCTTTGCAAAGAGCCAGTTGCACCTCGGTTGCTCCTGGATGTTTAGTTATGGATATGGATCCTTTGCACATTATAATGACTTCACATATATTCATCTTATGTAGCCTAAGCAGTTGTAGTTTTTGACTTTGCCTTTTATTTCTTTGTGATTAAAAAACCCAAATATTTTCCTGTTCTTTTTTTTTTTTTNTTTAATCCCTTTGTTTTCACATGTTCTTACTCAGCTCTGACACTTTCCAAGCTGTTGCTTACAGAAGTCACCTGGTAATGTGAAGCATCTGGGTTAGGACAAATCATACATTTTAATCTAATTTGGCCTATTAAAATGGTCAGAAGTGTTTCAGGGAAATGCAAAAGGACTTTGTAATAGAAGTCTGAAGAGTAGCAGTCTGATTTCTGCCATGGAGAGAAATTTTCATAGCAAAACACAGAAGGAACTAACAGACGTGAATACAGTATCCAGATTTTCCAAAGGACAAGCAACATTTATTAGAGCAAGTCAAATTTGGTTGGTTTTCAAAATAAAATTAAGCCATCTATTTCTATGTGCCACAGGATCCTGTGAGGGGGTGAAGAAGGAACAGAATAGTCAGATTTTATATGGTGGTGTTGTGGAGTACTGGTTGCATTCTCGTGTCTTTCACTGCATGTAAAGCATGCGAAGATCGTTTTTGCCCATCACTTCCTGAGAACCTATTTTTAATTATCATGTATGCGCAGATTAAGAGTCTGTTTTAATGTACAGTCTGAGCTGAGGACACAGAGAGAAGGTGGGAGAAGGAAGTGACTCAGTAAGACCTAAAAAAGAAAAAAATCCCAACAGACAAAGGAAGTCGGTAAAAGAATCAGACACCGGATTCAGGACCACGTGCCCTCCAGCAAAGTATTCTCTGCACTGTGCTGAATATCTCTTCAAAATGGGACATTTTATCCTTAATAGAGAAAGCAAATATAATTAAATGAAAAACCAGGAAATGGCTTTTGATAAGTGATTTGCTCTAGGGAATTGTACTCTCGCAGTCAGAGAGAAGCTTCATCTTCCATGTTGTACCTGACACTTCCCAGTTTAAAGAGAATATAGGAAGATGCTTGGGAGAACAATCAGATAATGTAGAAGGAAAGGTACTTGATCTATGTTTGATAATATTGTGCAATACCACAGGGGTATTACTCATGGATGTGAAACTTCAGAACGAATACATAAATTAAAGTATCAGTAGAAATGTAATATCTAGTGCTTTGCATGTTTCAGAAAAATGACATATATACTTCTTAAAATAGCTCTAACAGCTTCTAGAGCAGGAAGACGTGCCACAGCGTGCCATGATTTCAGATGAGTGAAGAAGAGTTGTTTAGGAATTGAACAATAAATTATCATATAATATCTTTAATCATTTCTCAAAGCTTAATCAGGCTGTATACCAATAAATGTGAGATATTTCTCAACAGTAATGGCACATTGAAAAGACTCAGCATATTCTATAAAACATCAGTTGGTTCAAAAAGTAAACACAGATGTTAACCACAAGAAGATGTTAAAGATATTACTGAGAAGACTCTACACATTCTCTTAATGTACAAACCATCTGTAGTAAGGGATATTTTGAAGAGGAGGATTTCTATTGTTTTAGGTATGAAGAGACTATTTTGTCAGCCTGGAAATTTTATTCTATTCTCCCCTCTTGCAGATACAAACTGCACAATGAAACAGCAGCAACTGAACTGGGAAGTGAAAGACACAAAGTAACAACTAGCCAGTTGGTTTAGAGGAAAGTCTTCTGATGCTCAGGTTATTTGTAATTTTTCTCAATGGACTTTTTTCCAGTTTCTTCAGACTGTTCCTGTAAAGGCAGACTAAATGACTAAGGAAACTAGTAGTGTGAACTGAGTGGACAATTCCTAGTGTGTGGGCTGACTGAGGTGCTCCAAGTGCCTCACACACAAATGCAAAGAGTGGGAAATATTTCCAGTTTGTGTTCAGAAGAAGGAAATTGCCTGGCTTCAACAAATGACTAATATCCAAAGTTTCTGGTAATGCAATGCTGAGTTTAAGGAGAGGTTTTGCAGAGAACCAGGCAGATGAGCTCACGCACTGTATCATGCTAATACTATGAGCTGGCTGCCAGATGGGAGCTGCTGGCTCATCTTCTGGGTGACCTGGAGAGGAGGTTGAAAACACACAGCTATATATGCTCATAACTACAGTGAGATAGCTACAAAAACTAGAAGAGAGGCTACATGCCTAGATTTCTAGTGCTCTACCAAAATGAAAATAAAAAGCTTTTGCTATTGGTATGTAAGATATTTATCTGTCTTGATGTGTGTTAATGGTAGGTAGTCAGTGCTTTGATGGGTATATCACTGTAAATTCTCAACACAAAAATGGTTGAATCAGAAGAGAGAAGCCAAAATAGAAATCAAATTATGTGTGTCAACCAGCTCTTGATAAGTTTCACTGGATGCATCTTCTAAATTGGCTCATTCTCAGGCTGTCACGATCACACAGCTGAAAATATGCTTGAAATTATTACTATTCTGGCTTTTAAATTTAAAGACAGCTGATTGAATCAGCTTAAGTATTAACCAATTTTATCCCCATTTTATCTAATTGGAATCTCAGTAACAGAACATCCCAGCCCTTTCACATCTTGTTATGGAGACACACATTTCTGGCACAGCTGGATGTCTGAACTGTTACTCAAAACAGCCGTTATGATATTTCTGTCAGCTTCTCCCAAAGAATTCAGGAAGGGGTTTTTTTTGCCTTGTTTTCATGCCTGTGTCAGCATTTGGTAATTATTCTGTGTATGTGCCTTGCCAAGCTCTTTGTGTCGTCCAATACCTGAAGTGGCTGATGACACGCGTTGTTGCTGCAGGGAGGTGTATCTCTTCACTTACCTGATATACTGCAGTGTCAAGAGCAACAATTGAGTTTGGTTTGTAAGGAAGTTTCAACCACTCGTTCTACCACACGTACCTTTTCCTGGTCAGTGTTTTCTGAGCACTCTTGTTTCTTAATTTGTCCATAGCTATTTGCCAACAAATTCCTCTGAAAAAGCCTGAGGGAAGAGGCCCATGAGGTTGCTCTTTGGGGATATTGTCATCTCAAGCAGTTATAAAGCTATAAAATAGCTTATTGTTTCATGCAGCATATAAAGGCTCACTGTGGAAATTAGGGTACCTCAGTTTCAACAGCTCCTATAAACAGCCTTTTCTTGAAATTTTTCTGTACTCTAACTCCAGACTAGCTGCTTCTACTGTGTTTCTGCATTTTGTGTATGAGATCAGCCTCTTTAATGCCAGAAGAATGAAGGACAGGAGGGCATTATACAGTCTTCTAAACTAAGCTTCTCTGCCTCCTTTCAACTTTGTGAGGTAATACAAGGTAAAGTAAGATCTCTGCTAAGGGGGAAGAGTCCTGTGCTGTTCCCTTGTTCTCTACTGCCTTCTCTTTGCATTCTGGGCTCTGAACAGGGTAGTAGCAGGCTCCCATGTGAGCAGGCAGCAGATGAGGCAGTGGGCAAGAGGCGGGAGCTGTAACAAGAGAGTCACTTGCCTACACAAAGGCGGATGAATATTTCCTGTCAAAATAGCTTTTTGTGGAAAAGTATTTGTTTTCTGTATTTTTTGTTTAAGGTAAGATACTTATTTGTTAACAAGTTACAGGGCTTCTTAGATTGTCTGTGTTCAGGGCTGACAGCAAGTCATTTTTCTCCAAAAGCCTTCCCAAGTTATTTTTATGAGCAGCTCTAGTTTTTGTATTTGATAAGGAATTTGACTGAGCTAGCTGTATGAAACGTATACAATTTCTAGAAAGAAAATGTGGAAAAGTTTGTATCATGTTGGAAGTTAGAAATGATAGAGTATATCACTGACATTGGGAAGGGAAAGTGAGACATAGCTGGAGGTGGGCTAACCTACACAAATATGTATAATACTTCCAGTACCTCTCCACAGAGCTGGGTCTGACTTTTCAAGCCCAACAAGTGTTTTTTTTAAGTTTGCCCAAACTGTCTCTGCTAATTAAAAAAAGCAAATTATAAGAATTTAAACTTTGTTCCTTTACGCCAAACAGATGGGACAGAGTGCTATAAAAGGGCTGTAACTTTCCCATTTCCTTCTAGGAGAGGAGTCATGCTGCTCAAGATATACTATTCCTTCTTTGGAGTGTGTGCTATCACAGTGAAAATGCTCACTGGTTTCTGTGCTAGCAGGACATTTAACTTGGACAGAGTCATTCAAAATGGATAATTTGAGACTAGGGACCACAAACGCAGTGGCTGTCAAGGTCATAAACTCAATCATAAGCTCACAGACTATCCCAGTAGAAACCAGTTAAGATGCAGGAACACAATAAGATAGCCATTCTGGCAAGCAGCCTGCTAAAATAATGGGGTTTCTCTTGGCAGGCTTGATAAGCCTGCAAAAGGTACTAGGTAACTGCAGTGTTGAAAAGCCTTAATTTTAAAGAAAGCAAAGTAGATGTGAGACATATAAAAAACTGGGTGCAACAGTGGAGGTGGCAAAAAATGTACAAATGTCATTTCAAGACTGCTGGAGGAAGCTAACATCAGTGTTTGGGAGCTGATAAAAGTCATTGTCAGCTGACGATAAAGATGTAAATTTTAAGGGAAGCAAAACTTGGTAGGACTAATGTTAATTTTGACTTTCAGAACAGAGAAGTGTTTCTGACCCAGAAGCCAGCTAACAGCTGGTTAGACCTCCATGAAACACCAGCCATAACACACTCAAGACAAATTGTGCAGTGGTGAGCACTCACAGAGGGTACAGCTGAGGTAAATGCTCAGTGGTAGAGTTGCCTTCAGATCCTGACTGACAGTGCTGCCGAGAGGATCATCTCCTCCTGATGGATCTCCACAAACAGTTCAAGCTGCCATAAACCAGTGCTGTAGCCTGAAGAGGTGTTCCTGTCCTACATGCTCTCTGTTCCTGTCACTGCACGCCTGTCATCTCTTGTGGCTGCACAAACGTTTGTGAAGGTGAACAGTGAATTGGTTCCTCTTAAAATCAATCCCCTGGAAACAAAAGGCTGTAATTAATCCAGTGAACTTCCCTGAAAAGGTTCATTGCAGAAACCCTCCAAGAATGTTTGAGCACATACAGATGCTGACACGGAAAGCAGAAGTAGTTCATCTATGGTAAAATTTGAGATTAAATTTAAAAAATACATACATCCTCAAAGCTCCGACATTTTACAGAGGGGAAAAAGCACAGAAGCATAACAAAAGGAATATAAAATTGAACCAAAAAATGAGATAATTTTTGAGATGGTTAGACCAGTACAAGAAATCAGCATGGCATCTTTGCTGTGCCAATACTGAGGAAGCTCTAACAATTGCAGTTGTTCTCTAGATGGGTGAATCTGAAGTTTCATGAGTGAAGACACATAAAGCTGTGTGAAAGAAGAGCTGCAAGCTGAAGCTAGCATCCATGACTCAAAAAGAAGAAGCAGCAGAAAACGCCTGTACAACATACATTGGGAAAAAGCAGTGCTAGGAGAAACAAGCAAATATCTGAATTAACATTATCACAAAAGCTGAAAAAGGTTCTGAAAGGCAACAATGTAAATCACTTAATTAAGGAAAGCAGAGTTCTGTCTGGCAAGTTTATATCACCTGGAAGACCTGTTATGAATGCATAGAGGAAAATTTTAGAAACAGAAAAAAACAAGCCTATGGGTAAATCATACTTAAGAGTCAGAACACAGCCCAGATAGCCGATGATATTGACAAAGAGACCAAACAGCCAGATCCAAAACTCAGTTTCATGTCACAACAAGGCTGTGGAAAAGCTATGTAAAATATAAAACCAGCATGGTTTCAGGTAAAGATGAAAATCTTTCAAAAAACTTTTCCAGTCACAAGAAGCTGGAACTGGTAAGGTTATCAGCAAAATCATCAAACTGATAAAAAATCCT
>VZTO01024705.1:17929-63814 GCA_013400615.1 Syrrhaptes paradoxus
GAGAAACTTTTTATATCAATATGAAAACAGTATTTCATTCAAAACGCCAAAGATGACCTAAGCATATGCAACAGCTACGCAGGCTCTAGGGTCCCTTCAGTCTTCCGCAGAAAAAGACAGTAATGACCTAAACAGAATTAAAGAACTAAGGCAAAGAAAGGGCAAGACACATTTCTTCCCAGAAAATGATGTGCCCGCCAGATTTCAACCCACAAATAGTCATCAAAGAGATAATGAAATAGCAAAAGCCACTCACAGACCACATATTTTAAGAAAGCTTTTGACAGGCTTCAGTATCAATGTCATTCTCGAACATCTTGAAATGTTATGATATCCAATGGAAATAACAGACATCAAAACTTTTATAGAAAGGCTTAGCTTTATATTTTAAGTAAACACAGATTCAGTGAACAGTTTAACACAGAATTCAGTGACAAATTGTCTTCTCTTGTTTCACCCTTGTGTAAATTGCTTGCTTCATTATGAGAATGAATAATTATATGAGAAAGTATTTGACGTTTGTTTTATATAGCACATGAGATACCTTAACAAACAGTAAGCTTGTTCTAGATTTTGCTGATGATATTGTGACCACTCTACCAAAATGGTTATAAAAGAGCTTGTCCAACATTAAGCAAAAAGATAGCCTTCATCAACAGTGATAAAGGTGATACCAGAAGAGATTTAATTAGGCAAGACAACAACAGCTTTCCCCAGCTTAAACACTTACTGCTTGGATTTGCAGGCATATCAAAAGCAGTATCCATTCAGAGATCTATCTGCTCAATAAAACTTATTGATCCCTGGGTAACACTTATGATGTGTACATTGCATACTGAATGATGAACTTGCATTTCATATTCATTACAGTGAAATAAAATAGTTACAGACTTGAGAAATACATTCCACCTGAAGTGTCAAACATTGACTTCCTAAATAATCTGAGCTAAATGAATTTGAGAAAAGGCTACAGAATAGCATCTGGGAGGCAAGATATTTCTGCATCTGATTATCTTAGGAATGTCCCTTAATTTGATGAGCAAATAATTATTTTTTTGGTTAATAATGCATTGCCACATTGCCATAGCTAGTTCTACAATACACTTGAAAAACAGCACATCAGCTGTTGCCTTGGTATTTACATGAACATATGAATACAACTGTTGAGACTACCTGCCTCTGGTAGGTGCTAAACATACTTGGACTCCTGCTAGCAAACAGTGTGAATACTTGGTGAGCTGGACTAAGAACAGCCTTGGACCTCATGCCTAAGTGTCAGACTAGGATACTCATGGTACTCCTCACTGCTTCTGATTTTAACAGAAGAGAAATCAAACACTGAATATGAAATGAAAGTAAACTAATATTTTTTTCTAGGTCAACACCCCTAGGTGATGAGTGCAGACTTCAATTTTGCAGTGGTAGAAAATAAGCAAAACACTTGATTCCATCTTTCAAGAAAGGGTTGCCCCATAGTTTTTCCCTAGAAGAGAAACTCAGAATAGCTTCTTCTAACTCTGATGGCTGTCCAAGATTAACTCAGCCAGCTCATGAATGGGGAACCAGTTCTGTGGGATTCATGTGATTAATCACTATGAGTCAGTGGGCTTGAAATGGGAAAGTTTTTTTTTAAACTTTCTGCCCAACCTTAACAGAGAATCACAGAATGGCTGAAGTTGGTAGGGACCTGTGGAGATCATCTTGTCCAACCCCCCTGCTCAAGCAGGGACACCTAGAGCTGGTTACCCAGGACTATGCCCAAATATTTTTTTCGTATCTCCAAGGATGGAGACTCCACAACCTTTCTGGGCAACCTGTGCCAGTGCTCAGTAACCCTCACAGTAAAAATATTTCCTGATGTTCAGAGGAAACCTCCTATTTTTCAGTTTGTGTCTGTTGCCTCTGGTCTGGCACTGGGCACCACTGAAAAGACCCTGGCTCCCTTCTGTTTGCACTCTCCCTTCAAGTATTTGTATACATTGTTAAGATCCCCTTGTTTCTTCTCTGCTACCACTAAAATGTCACTTGAATAACTCTGTATAAGTGTCCTTAGGCTGCATACTTCCAGCAGTATCATCTGGGGACTCTAGCTCACAAGGTAATATTGAGTTTCAAAAATTCATCATTAATAACATTCTCTGTGATGAAGGAGAAAAAGCTGGGAAGAAAGGAGAAAAATAACCTGTTTTTTTCCTTTGGTTTGTGGCAAACGAATACTGCTGATAATAATACTGCTGATTCAGGGTCAGCTGCAAACTGCATTAAATAATCTGAGATTTTCTGAAGCTGCTGATTGCCTTTCTCTTAGTTCAGGGGGATGAGTTCTCCCCTCTAGCCCTTGACACCACCTGCCTCATATGGGCATTTCAGCTTTGGTGAACATATACCCTAGTTCCTTGAATGCCCACCTGGTTTATCTGCAGCACTGCTTCGCCTTCATTTAAGTATGTACCTCTAGAGAAATCAAAGGCATCCCTGATGAGGCTCAGTGGGATTCATTTGAAATGGTAAAGAAGTTCAAAAGTAAAACAGTGAGGTTTATTCAAACAACACAGAGTTATATTTTCATTTTAAACTGGAAATAAAAGCATAAAACCAAGAAACACAGACTTTGAGTATGAATAGCCTTGGGCTTTGGTCTGGGGTTGTCCAAGGCACCTCTTAGCTGCAGTCACCAGTGTTTGACTCAACAGAACTCAGCCTCAAGGGTGCTGTGCAAGGCTATCTTTCCATCTCCATTTATATCCCAGGTTTCCTGATTGCTGTTGAATACCAATGATGCTTCAAAGTCCATCACAGAAACCCCTTATTTCAGAGGACCTTGCCTGAGGTGCTGCCATAGGCATCTGAGAGATTGCTGACAGAATGCCCTTAAGCTTACCTGAGAATGACTGCTTTTGAAGGGAAGAGGGATAATTCAGGAGGCTCATACCTCTTCTCACATGTATCTTTTCTTTTAGGAAGTCTTTTGAGTAATAGATTTACTGTAATATATTTTACACATCACATGATAAGTGTGTGGGGGTGTTTATTGTGTAGCAGTTTCAGTCACTTTCTGGTTTACTGATATTTTGGGGAGACCATATTTGCACAGTAAAATGAGATGCCAGGGGCATCCTGTCTCAAGGTACCTGCATCTAGATTTTTCAGCAATCCATAAAGGGAAAGTGCTCTGAAGAGAGGTTTTGGCTTTAGTATAAAAGGAGAAGATCCATTTGCAAACGAAGCCCCAATTCTTTATAGGTCCAAGCATCTCCTGAGAAAACAACGCTCAAGGAGTGATGTTTAAGTAAGATAGCATTCTAATTGGGACTGTTTACTGCAAATTCAAATTTTGACTACTCTTTGGGATTTTTTACTTATTTCTATATATTTTTTCAAACTGGAACAAAGTTTGTTGCTTCAAAGCTTATTCCTTAGTAGATTTTTTACTAGCTACTCCCAAAGCAAACTTCCTAGGATATATGTGGGGGAAGAATCCACTTTTATTTTGGATTTTGGTGTTTGCAGCAAAAGTCATGTAAAAGTCCAAACTTCCAGACTTCAAGGCCAAAAGTAGGGTCAAATGATGAGTTTATTCTCTGTAAGCTTATTTTTTTTTGTCATAAAAGTAAATATTTAGTTATAGTTTAATAAAATATCTGTTACTTTCTGGTGATGGTATTGTTGTTAGAAAAGGTTCAGCAGGATCCCTTTACTCAGAATCTGAAGGGATCTATTGTTTTGTGGTAGTGTTAGCAATGTCCCAGTTACACTGTGAAACTGCCTACCTGCCTGCTCACTGTTGTCAGTCACTGAAGATCTCATGGAACTGTAATTTCTGAAGCTCTGGCCAACTTTCAGCTGAGATAATTCTGTATTTTACTCGTAATAATTCAGCCTATGTTTTCAGATGCAGAATCCTTACACTTCACTTTCTGAACCGTACTGTTACAGTAAGTAATTACATAGCTGGTTTTTTGCACCCTAATAGCAGCTGTATTTTACCAGTAAGCCCCATACTGGCAATACAGTTTTCATCTTCCATTAAGAGACATTCAAGACTTCATTAATGCTAAAAAATGTTTTTTGAAAGGTCTTGTTTAAAGACATTATACACCTGTGAAGTATTTTTATTCATAATTATTATTTTGAGTACTTTTTTATTGCTCTACGTATTTATTTCTCTAGTATGTGAAATTCAACACTTATAGAGTGCTTAGAAATCTTCTGAACCATTTGTGACAGGACTGAAGAATGGGTCACAAGAAACCTAAGGGAAAACAGGCTTTATGCAAGAACAATCCACAGCTTCTCTCTTTCCAAACAAAATCATAACATCAGCACATCTCCTGCTCACAGTACAAAATAATTCATTTTGAAATAAACCTTTTCTACAGTGCTTCCATGTGAGCTATCTCCTCTGTTGTAATAAATTAACAGTGAAACCCTTGAAGAGAAGTGCTGCACAGGGTAGTGAGATCTGAGCTTTGGCTTGAAGGCAGTAGAAAACAAATTCTGATAATAGAGCAACCTCTTTGAGCATCATGCTGGCTGGGGTAAATTGAGATGACTAAACGACACTGATTAGAACCAATCTGAAATATTCATGTTTTTCAGGGCAAAACCAAACAAATAAACAAGACACTTTGGGGTATTAAAAACTTTCTTTTTAGTACACTCATTGTGTTCAAGACAATTCAGCATCTGTTTTGGCCCATTTTAAAACTACTAGATGAATGTACTAAGGAGTACCTTAAGAAGCAATGCAATAGAAAGAATTTAAATGTAAACATAGGGCTGGATTGCAGTTTGAGGTATGTGCTGTCAGTGGTAGCCAGCAACAAAGTAGTGATAAGATATCAAAACTTGAATATTTAGCTAGGAAATGCAACAAGTGCAGTACTGTTGACCATTTCTGTGTTACAGTCCATCTCCTCTTGGGCCTTGTCTTTGCGGGAAACTACTGTGGAATTCACAAAGGTCTGAATGTTGGATGCAAGAGGTATCCCGCACAAATATTTTTCTCAACACAGTTACATGGCTCGTCTACATTTTTTTAACTCTTTTTGGAACTGGACTAAGTTTATTTAATGACTCTGCAAAAAAGCACCCTTGGGTTATAAAAATGCAAGCAGGCAGCTAAGGTGAAATAGCTGCTCTGCAATCAGCCTTGTTGCACATGCACGGGCAAAAAAAAAAACCAAACAACCCAAAAAACACAAACCCGCAGGCCAAAATATTTTTAATTAGGTTCTTAATTCAAATTTAGCATCAAGAGATTTCTGAAACATAAAGACCTTTTAATATCTCTCCCCTAGATGAATAGCTTGGTCCTCAAAAGACTAAGCACCTTAAGCATTTCTCACTGACTTAAATATGTGCCATAGTCGTTCTGAAAATGAAATAATAGTGAGCATGACAATATATTATTTCAGGGTTCAAACTGTGCAGTCCTGTTTTTGAAAACCTTGACAAATACATGTAATATAGAATATCTCTTTTCTGGAAAGCTACCAGTACTCTCACAGTCCATCAGGGAATGCACTGGGGGGTCTATCCGGACCTCTCTTTCTACAGCTGAGCAAACTACGCACATAATGCCTCTACCCAGGTATTGCCCCAGGTCAAAAATACCATAGCTCAGAGCAAGCAATGCTGTCTGCAGTGGACCAATGCAGCGTCTCTGCAGCCCACCACACAAACTTTGTGTGAATCTCAATTCCCGGCTGCTTTAAGTGACTGTTCCTCCTGCCAGGACACAAGCATGTACAGGCTGGAAGCATGGAAGGGATTAAAGCTAATACCTTTTTGTCATTCAGGTCAATCCTTTTGTAGTCATGCTAGGCTTCATAAATTCAAATTCCCCTTCATGCTGGGCAAGGGAAAAAGATAGGGTCATACATCTTTAAGTACTGAAGATTAGATCATCTTTTTTTTTATAGAAACTGAAATCATCCAAGAGCTGCACAGCAACAGACTGAGTCCATGGAAAGAGGGCATTTCTTTTCAATGAAAAGAAAGAACATATCCAGACAGATCTTATCTTGAAATATGAGTCCTACACACTGCTTTTATTTCTTGGAAAGAACTGAGGGTTTGACTGGTTTAATATTATTACTTCTCCAGTCATTTAATTCCATACTTACAGTCACAAAAGTGAAAACCAGGTCTTTCTTTTTGTGCTGGGTATCACTGAGAAAACATAGTACTTTGAATCTCATCTTAAAAAGAAAATATCTGTTGCAGCTATGGAGCTATTACTGGTCATCAAGATAAAGCAATAAAGCCCACATAGAAAAGTATCCCACCCTAATACTGTTCATTATCAGATAGGCACATAAGAAAGTGAATACTGTTTGTAAAAAAGACCTTGTTCCCCCGTGCAAGGACACATATGAACTCACATATAGACACAAACACAGACATACTCTGATAGTCTGAGTCATTAGTGCGGCAAGCATGACCAGGCAGAGGGCAGAACTGTGATTCCTACAGTAGGGATGATAACGTCACAGGGCATGTTTGCAGTCACGGCTTGCCCCCTATAAAAACTCCAAGAATGTATTCTAAAATTGGAGTGCCACAGGTGCATCCATAAATCAAAGTGATGACTACATTTAACCACACATTTCGAAAGCTGAGCGATGTCACTTTTTTCCAACTGTTCTGTATCTTGCATTGCTTAGTACAAGTCATGCTAGAATCAGCTTTTCTTGTGGTTCCCAATTTTAGCAAAGGTTTAGAAGCATTGTGCAGGAACTGAATGCGTTGTGAGGTTTGTCTTTGACTGGTTTCGTACACTGTAGCTTTGTCTGGCAGAGGAGAAACAGCCCTTAAAGCTTAGCAAACCCTCATAGAGAAGGGATTTGACCAACGACAGATGTCACATCAGTGGGGGCCAGAGACCTGGCTCCCCAGACTACCAGTCTATTATCTTGTTTGCTAGACCCTGCTGCTTCCTGATGCCAGATGAGAGGACAGGGTCCAACAGGATTTTAATACTGGGTATAAGTGGGACTGGAGCAGGTGGGAAGTGAGTTGTGTTAAAGGTCTGTGAAGATCTTTACTTGCAGTAAAAGGGCAAGGAGATGAATTGCTGCTCTGGTGTTCGATGGCTTGGGTCTGGACCCCACCTCTCCTAGTCACAGGTTTCCTGAAGTACAAAGGAAAGAAGATGCTCATGCAGGGCAACAACTATAAGGCAGTTTTTCTTTTTGGTTATTAATGAGCCTAGACTGTGACAATAAAGACCTACAGTACAAGGATACATATTGAGCTGCTGGATCCTCATACAGGTGTGAAGGAATCTGGGCAGCTCCCTAGCCACATCCATTTCAAGCAAACTGCTTTGTGGCTTAGAAGCCCTGTTCTGCTGTGGCCCGTGAATGAGCAACCAGTGGGACAAGCTGCACCAGGAGAGCTGGTTGTCCACTGAGAGGGAGGGGAGGGCTTCCCACTTTGAGTGCACCAGCCTGTGGGAAGGCAGAATTATACAAACCACTTTGCTAATGGAAATGCACTTCAAAAGCCAAGTCCTGCATGATCTTTTTGGGGAAATGTAAAGTAAGGGACTGGATGAGAGGAGTGACCTGACCTAGTTTTCAAAACCAGCGTGTTTGTGTGTGTGCGCACACGTGTACATGCACAAGCCTCAGTAGTCATTACTTTGATTTATGGGTATATTTGCTGAGTTTGACTATGGCACAGACAGATCATTGCAGCATGGTGTTACAGTGCAGGGGGTTCTACTAGGAACAGCATAGATCAGAAAACCACAAAATGAAAAAGGCAATTACAGGAGAATGTGAGCTTCATTTCTGATATAGTGTAGTATTATAGCTGTCCTTTCAGTTCTGACTTGCATAAGCCTTCTAGAAAAATCAGCTGTGAAATTTCACTCCACCTTCATTAACAACCAAAACCCAAGTACACTGCATGCTGTGGAAAGCAGATAGTCTATCCAAGACAGTAAATATAATAAATCTTTAATATTACTAACACATGGCTATATCCTCAGCACTTGTAGACTGGCACAAGTCCATTGGTACATAGGCAATATATCCCAGATGAGAGGCCAGCCTTCAAAATCTTATCCCAAGGACAGTCATAAAGCAGTTGCTATCAATTTAAAGTAGGTTTTGTTTCTTCCTGTCGTTTTTGGTTTATATTTTATCAAAGGAAAATCCCTCCTTTTATGTGTTTTTGTATGAAACAAAATGTATGTGATGGTTTTACAATTGATTAGCTTATTACGGTTATATTCTCAAAATTTATTTATAGCAGGAGAATGTATTTTAATTGCAAAAATATACAGAAATGTTCAGGCTGCAAAGTCAGTCTTTCACTATATCTTATTTTCATTTTAACTTGGTCCCTAAGTTAATTCATAGAAGGTGGATTTTGACCAGTAAATGGAATCATTATGCTATCTTGTTGTATCTTCAGTAATCACTGCCTGACCCTCTGTCTTACTGTGATGAATTCTAACCTGTTCTACCATGGAATAATCAATAATCTTAGAGACATTCTTACAGTTTTCATCATAACCGTATATGATTACTTCTAAACTGATAAATGCATTTTCATTCAGTTTTTCTATGTGAGTGATAAATACTCATTTAACATTGGAAAAAATCAAGTAAAAAAATTACACTCATCTGGAGTACCCCTCATGAAAAAGCAAGAACTATGCATTTTTCACCTCTATTGCATTTTATATGCTATTTTATGTCATTTGTTCCAGGCACAAAAAACATGGACTTCAGTTTCAACTGAGTTGATCTTCAGGAGACAATACGTACTAGATGCACTCTTAGTTTCTGCAGCATCTGAAGCAGAGATATTGTAGACAAACTAGTTCTTTACACAATCCTAAATCAACCCAAGAGTAGCTCCAGGTTGGTAGCCAAGTGTTAGAAATAGATGCATAAAGTGACAAAGGCTGTTTTCATGTTGCACAAATTGTGCTAACACAGGCGTTGCAAAACTTCTGAGCACACGAGTTGGGCTACTTTGTTTTTTCTCATGCCTTTTTAATGACATGCCCAACAGTTTTAAAATGCTGGCTAAAATGATTTAAAATTATGACCAAAACCCATCAATATTACTATGTAGTTTTTATACTCACAAGGTTTAGAACAGCTTGATACGCTGCAAAGTGCTCTTTGACAGTAGGTTCAACAGTATTTGTTGACAGACAGTGGAACAAAAGGGCTGAAAGGAGTGGGACGCACATGGAAGAAAATATTCCCTTGTGATCACAGACAGCCCTTCTGCTCATGTTCATTTAGCAAACCTGGTATGTCTCATTCTGTTCCTCCAATTGCCCAACGCCAGCAGAAAGATATTCCTTATAACTTGCTATAATGACAATTGCTACATCTGTGTGATTTCTGTATCTTCCAGTCCATTTTGGTAGTTAGGTGGAACCCTGGTCAGCCTAAGGTCTGTCACTACTCAAACTACAGCCCACTTTCCAAAGCGTAGGAAAAATGGTGCAGCCTTTAAATAAAAGCATCATCCTGCCTTTAGCGGTATCACCCAAACTGAACAGCTAAAGTTTTTGAGAGCCATTTACTACTAACAAAATGCATGTATAACCAGGAAACCAAGCAGAAGTAGGAGAGAAATCTTAAATTGGATAACACCGACAACAAGGAATGAGTGGGCATGTGTGCAT
Source organism: Syrrhaptes paradoxus (assembly GCA_013400615.1). Taxonomy (NCBI): domain Eukaryota; kingdom Metazoa; phylum Chordata; class Aves; order Pterocliformes; family Pteroclidae; genus Syrrhaptes; species Syrrhaptes paradoxus. The sequence continues at coordinate 27,591 of VZTO01024705.1, forward strand.
GTTCATGTGTATGTTTAAAAGATTTTTATACCTTTTCATTGAATTATCCTAAAAACCAGCCATTCTACAAGTTACATTATCACTTTAAAGCAATCATTTTGAAGACATTGCATTAAATAATTTACCTTTTTCTGCTGTCCAGGTAAGATATTGACTGTTCTAAAATTAAAACCAATGTCAATAAAAAGAAGGTACAGGGATACATGGCATCTTGCCACTGAACACTTTTAATACTTCTAAAACTAAAAACTCTGGCTTATTTCACAGAATCATTGAATGGTTTTGGTTGGAAGGGACCTTAAAGATCATCTGGTTCCAACCCCCCTGACATGGGCAGGGATACCTTCCAACAGATCACTTTTTTCTTAAGGTTCATTGTGTTACACAGACAGTGTGAAAAAAACCCACAAAACCAAATGATGATTTTTCTGCCTTAACTGTGTCAGGCTAGTAATAGCTGAACTGCTGCACAGCTATGTACTATGTACCGTAATTCCTTTAAAGCCATGATCAGGCAATGCATGTCATTAGGCAATTATACACTGCACTGGACTGCTTATCATACCAGTGATATCAGAGCATTTCCTGTGCTGCCCACAGGCTGAGCTTGTAATATCCTGTTAAGATGTGAGACAAATGCTGAACCATCACTCGAAGGCAGCCACAGATTGAAGCTGGATACAGATGACAGTGGAAGAGTTAGCATTCTGATTTCAACTTCAGTGCTAGGAGAGCATGTTAACTTCAGTTTCCTTCAACTGATACAGAGTAGGAAAAAATTAAATTTTTTGCTTTAAAATGTGCTTATCCAGAGAAAAAGTTTGCACAAGTCCTGATGTCAATTCTTTATAATCTTGTCATATTGCAAATTCTGATTTTATAAGCAGGTAATATGAGAAAATGTTGAGAGCCATTGTCCCCTTTAGCAAAATAAATGCTATCAGAGTCTGAACAGCGCTCAGTTGTACAGGTCTGGCTACATTTTTCAGGGAAACGCATGACAGAGCAGCTTCCAACCAGCATAAATTTCGGGTGAAGTTGCCTAGGAAGAGTTTCCTGCTAATGCTGTCAAGTCTGAACTAGCTTATTTCAAGCTACTTGTGCTATTTCTACGCACTATACATTGTAGACATATGGAATTATTGGAGATAGAATTAATAAGCCAGATTCTGCACTGTTCTTATATAGTTACTTAACCAGTACAGAATAAATAACACAGCCATTTTCATTTGTTGCTATTTCTGTCAACCTTCCATAATGAAAAAAAAACATGGATAGAGATGATAAGTTATGTCTTGGTTTCTTTCAGTTGGAAACCACAAACCGTCATGCATTTGTCTCTCAACGTACAGGAAACTACTGCTTCCAAAATAGTTAGCCAAAATTCAGAGTTGCAGGTCTATTTCCTTTTGAATCAAATACTGATGTTGTGATGAATGGATATTTTTTGAGGAATTTTTATTATTCACAAAAATTCATATAAAAAGTCTGTGAAAAAAAACCCAATAGTTAACCATTTATTTGATCAGGAAGTACAACAAATGTGCTTCTCCATGTTTTCTCATGCTCTTATCAATATTTTCACATGCTTTCTGCTGACTTTCATAGCCTATTTTATATATACTCCTCTATAAAATATCTCATTTTCTACAATCCACGCAACACTGTCTTCAGCAGACCTTCCACTGTGTACAACTGTCTACCATGGGGAAGGAAATATTTTTTTTTCTTTTTACCTCTTAGTATATCCATTTACTTTGACTAGGTTTGCTATAATCTTTGCATCAGATTAACCTAATGGCAGCTATTATGATCTTTCTAATTTATTACATAACCATAATGAAATACATTAGTATATTATAGCATACAGATAAGGAAAAACATATCTACTAAACTGTTTCAGTAAAGGATAGAAAACCAGTTACTTCATATTTTTGTAGTCAGGATATTTACCTCTCTGCAGGAAGGTTATGTCCATGAATCAGCAGTAGTCTCAGTAAGCCCTTCAAAATTTAACCAGATTTTCAAAAATGCTGAAAGGTATGAGTTTTACCTGACCAACAGCAGCAACTCCTTACATTTTTCAGAGTTCAGCAACCACAACTAAGACTTATGATATTTGTCACAATTTTTTTCCAAACAAATCACTGACAGATGTATGGAATACTTTTGAAAACCTTAGCTGCGGGCACTGAGTTTATTTTGAACATTCTGGACAAACAATGGTTTCAGCAGTGTGCTGTGCAATGGCTGTTTGCACTGCTGTGAACTTCATGTACAAACTACAACCAGTCAGAAACTTTATTTCCTCTCAAGTTTAGGATGTTGATTGTCCTACCTAATTCTTACTTCTCCTTCGACACCTCACATTTGCACAAAAACATACTGAACAAGGACAGAAATCCTTAGCCTGGACTGGCTCGGAACAACAGTAACATTTGTGTGGGCAATAAGTATACGGGGCAAGGATATAACTTTGAGCACTGGCATGAATTTAATTGTCCATACAATTAAATTGTTAGCATAGTCATTTGCATGTTTTCAGCCCTGACCAACAGTGATCTCTCGGACATCACAAGCAAGTTAATGTGGCTCAGAGACCATTCCTAGTAGGGAAATTTAGAAACACCCATATTTGAATGGCAAGGCAAATATTTCAGGATATATTTATTTTTCTTGATACAAACTAAGCATTTGAAGCTAGAAGCACATACTTGCAAGAGTCACATTTTGGTATTGCATATATTCTCTGGCTCTTTTCATGAGGAAACATGCTGGGTTTTGCTGGGATAGAGATAATTTTCTTCATAGTTGCTAGTATGAGGCTGTGTTTTAGATTTGTGCTGAGAACAATGTTGATAACATACTGATGTATTAGCTGTTGACAAGCAATGCTTACATTGACCCAAGGACTTTTTCAGCTTCTCATACTGCCCCTGCCCTCCCAGCAGCTGGGAGGAGACACAGCCAGAACAGTTGACCCACAGCGTCCAAAGGGACATTCCATACCGTAAGACATCATACTCATTATACAAGCTAGGAGGAGTTGGCCAGGGGTTTTTTGCCAATTGCCGCTCAGGGACTGGCTGGACATTGGTCAGCAGGTGGTGAATGGTTGCATCACTTGTTTTTCTTGGGTTTTGACTTTTGTAGTTGTTTTTATTTTCATTACAATTTACTAGTAGTAGTATTAGTCTTTTATTTTATTTCAGTGATTAAACTGTTCGTATCTCAACCCACAAGTTTTCTTACCTTTTTTCTCCGATTGTCTCCCCCATCCCACTGGAGTGTGGGGGGCGAAGGTGAGCAAGCAGCTACATGGTGCTTATTGCCAGCTGGGGTTAAACCACAACAGGAAACCATGAAACCAGTGTCCTTAACACACTGCTAAATTCCCAGGTATTCGATTGTTAATTTAATATAGTTGCATATTAGAGGCTCTATTCAGACTATCACCATCATTAAACAAGGTACTTTGGGTTAGATCTTTGAAGGACACGAAAGGAACTGTTTCACTTTTCTTTGGTCAGAGCCAGGTGAACTCTAGTCCCCCTCCTATATGAGGAAAAAACCTAAATGACTGCTCTTTAGTGGGTTTTTCTGCCAGTTTCTTCTAATTACTGTCATCCCATTGACACATTCAAGTTACTCAGCTTTTCTGATTTCTTATTCTCACAGCTGACAAGCTCTCCTGCTCTCAGCCTCTATCCCTTGAACATTTAGGATTTGCAACAGGTTAAATCACTCATTTAAAATGCTGAAGCATGTCACTGAAAACACTGCAATGTTTGTTAAAAGGTCTATGTCTAGCACCATTCTACTTAGGCCCAGTAGATTATAGCAGCATACAGTTGACAAGGCAAGGGCTGAAGACCATTTCTGCTATCTACAGAACTTCATGTGTTCAAGAGCCATATTAAATTCTACTGTTTAATCTCACCTTTAAAGTAGTCCTATGACTGGCTTGGTTTCTTAAATATAGTAGCTACTATAGGTTAAAGATACTGTATCTTCATAGACCTGTTAGGACAAATTAATTCCACTACCACACTGTTTCCTGAACATAACCACATTAGAATTATCAGTACTTTCTTCGCTCTCAAATATTACGTCCTAAGTACTGGTCCAACATGGGAAATCGGAATCATTACGCATCACGAATAGCTCCTGAATACCCAAGACACTTTAATAAGATTAACATCACAAGTGCTGTGCTCATTTCTTCTATTTATGAAGTCTTCCTCATTACAGGAATGGATACTAATGAATGATAAATAACTCAAAGGTCTTCTCAGAACAGCACTTCTGTCAACTGTTTTGGAAACAGGTGGAAATATCATTAACATGATCCATTCTTGACTCTAGAAAAGGGATAAGACATCCGGATTCAGTTGCCTGATATCCTCAGCATCACTTGTCATTTTGACCACATCATAAAGACCTAATAGAAGGCAAAGCTATTTTTTATATACTTTTGACAGTGCAGTACCAAATCAATTGGCAATGGAAGGAGTCACGTCCTCCTCTACTGCTGGTCCAAAAAGCTAGATTATTTTTTGACACTAGATTTGTCTTTCCAGACCAAGATACAGATATATTAGTAGGATAAGTGTGGGAAAGCTTGTACTGAAGTTCTGCCATATACATAGATCACTGCTTAAATAGGGAACTTCAAACTTTTTAGAATCAGTATTACGGCACTGCCTAAAGGATCCATCATGCTAAATGATCCTCCATGTTAGGCCCCATACCCATACGAGTCTCCTTGAAGTGGGGAAAAAAAAATAATTACTGACTATACAGGTTTGACACAGGGGAAGTTGGACAGGGAACAGAGGCCCACTGGTCTAAGCTGATTCATTCAGGACTGGCCAACATGTCAGTGGCCCAGCCAGGAGCAGAATCCAGATTTCCCACTTCCTAGCTTGCAAAGGTATTTCTAATCTTTGCCATGTATGGACTGCAGAGTCACATTACTCTGTATATATAGTATAGTATGGTACTCATAGTTACCATACTGTAACACAAAGCAGCAATCATAAAACCACCAACAGAACAGCAGATGCTGCAGGGTAGCCAGTAATAGAAAATTCTCTACTGCTGCGACAAGTGCCAGCATCAGGTACAGTTGTGTGGAAAGTGGAGTTTCTGCAGATTTAATGAAGAACAATCTGTGAATTCATCTGCCCTGAATGTTTGATTTTCAGCCTATGCTAATGATCAGAGGCTACCTGATAGCAACTGCAAATTCTAGTGCAGATGCTTTTGAATGTATTGTAAATGCTTCTGTAGTGTCCATGCCACTGTATTGTATTTTGCTGTTCTCTTTTCATCCATTCATTTTCTCATTTTATGGCTGGATCACACATTCTTTGAGGAATAGTTTGTATTTCTCTTCTTTTCACAAATACCTAGCACAAAAAGGATCTGGGAATAATAATTACCATTATTAAGGTAAAAATAACAGCATTTTTCCATTAGAGACAGGAAATTGCCTGGTGTTGCTCACAAAACCATCTTTGTGTCATTCTTTTTTCTTTCCTTCACTATCTCATTTTCCTTATATAGTCACCCATTTTAGTTGCTTGTAAAAGAGCTCAGGTTATCTCTCACCTAATTTTTTTTAGGAATTATCTCAATCTGTAAGAGGAGGACAATCTGTGAGATGAAAATACGTGTTTTCATAGTGCTCCTTAATCTGTGGTGCACGTTCAGAATCTGTCAAAAGCTATGTGATAGAGCTATCACCATGGCAAAGAAATGTTGAATGGTTCTCAGGTAGATGGTAATTTGTTGATTCTCCCTGAGGAAGAAGGGTAGGAAAGAAATAAAGGAGTTTCTGTGAAGTGTCAGCTGTCCCAAACATCCCAGTACAACTAGATATACATATTTTTAACCAAAATTGCTTGATGACTACAAAGGAGTAGATTTAACTTGAAAACAAAACCGTCTATGGAATTGGTAACAAATATTTAAATTAGCTCACTCTGTCATGGCACCCCCCTCAGTGATGGACTACTTAAGCAGCAGACCCACACCTCTCTACAGCAGTGTTAGGTCCAAAACAAACTGTTACAGATGTTCAGGGGGAACATCTGCTGAGGCTCCTTATCTTTCTTCCAAGGCTACCAGCTACATCAACTCTGGGCTGGCCTTGAGCCCAGGCACTTAAAGCCCCAGGGCTCTGACAGCTCTCTCAAAAAGTTTTTCAACATTTTTATGCTATGTTAGCTCTTTGCCTCTTCTCAAGGCTCTGCTGAGACATGTTTTGTTCCTTTGTGCACTGTTAAGCCTGTTTACATTTTTGTTATATCTCTTTAATTTTTGAGGATGTGGTACATGGTGCTTGAATTCACCTACAGCAAGTTCCTCAGCCTGAAGATGTGATCCCCTGATATTTTCCCGATTGGTTTCATTGCTCACTAGTCTGAACTCCTCCTGCTGAGCTTATTTTTATCCTGAATTGTTTCTGAACTCTTCTGCAGCTTCAGAGGCTAGCATATAAAAAAGGACAGAGACCCTTCTCTGTCCCCTAGGCGAACTGGCACAACTGACATCCAGACAGCTAAACACCCTTATCCTCCAGGACAAGGTGTCACCAGCACAAGTCACTCTCCTGTACAAACCCCCAAACCACAGCTGGGAATCTCTTCCCCAGACCGAAGCTGCACTGGTGAGTCTTACCATATGGAAGAGTGGTTCAGGGCCAGCCTCATGTCTGCTTGGTTTGCTAGGAAAGATGTGGTAAAACACTTAAAAGAGTGACCAGACTGAACTGTAAACAGGTTTCTCTTCTCTCAGGGGTTGCAGGATTAATCTAGGTTTGACAAAAAGGTTGGAGAATGGGAAAAAAACAGAAAAATAAATGGGAATGAGGCTTGCAGACAGCTATATGGAAGGCAGGTTTTTGTGGATGAAATGTCAGGTGACATCCAAATTACAGCAAAGACCTGACATTGTGGGATGCTTTTATTCTAATAATTTATTTATCTTGATTGCTGCCATCTCTGATTTCTGAAAGACTTCTAACTCTTCCTTTGTGCATGCCTAATAATCAGACCCAGAATAATTTAGAGCCTCTAGATGTTGCATGGGAGATCGGAGCATTCACAGCTACACACATGACATTTTTCCTTTAGTTTAATTTGAACATATTACTCTTATTCTTTTCATACTGCTCAACAAATGAATATGATCTTCCTAAATGGAATTGCCCCTTTCTACCTATTGCAAACACTTACAGCTGTGTCTACACCTCTGAATATATGGGTCTTACAATGCAAGTCCTGACCCAAGCTTATCTGCAAAAGTGCAAGCAAGCCACTGAAATAAAACATGACATCAAACCAGCTCATTAAGAGAAACTCTGGCAGTTATCAATTACACTGTTGAATGAAAGCATTTGTCACAGCCAATATATAGATAGACATCCATGAACAGACGATGAAGCACTAGCTAATTACCTACCAAGTCTTTCCATTTACTTGATTGAATTTGGCAAGTAGATATAGCATGTGAAACCACTGTTCCGCAGGGAATTCATGCTTGCACTTAGAGACATTAGCTCTTCCTGACAGGAAATTGCTTTTCTCCCTTAATATTTCCACAAAGAGCTAGTAAGACACAGGAAATACTTCTGTGCATTTGGCATCTGACGTTCATAAAACTTCAGCAGTCCCTGTAAGCAGCTAGGCCCCGCTGTAAGAGTTGGCACGCACAGCAAAGTCTTCAACTCAAAGCAGCCATAGCAGCACCCCTTGGCGCTCCTGACATGCAACACTTAACTAGATAAAGGATTATCCAGGAGGGAAGCTGACAACCACACTTTTGGTGGATTGAAGGACATCTGTGAAAGAGGAAGAGATATTTGCAATATGCTGTTGCTTTTGGCCTTAGGAATCAAATTAATGTTTCACGAGTGAAAGGTTTCTGCCTGAATTAATGACATCAAGGAATCACTCAATGCTCTACAAGTAATTAGAACTGTGAAATTCAAATTGATGTTCTTCAGCTTATTTATGTTCAATGTGCTAAGAGAAGCCTTTTTTCAGTGGAAAGAGGCATCCCGCCTCCTAAAGCTCCTTAACTGCCTGTTTTTCCATTACACTGCATCAGGAAAAGAAATCCCATAGCCTTCTGCCTGAGATAAGCACATAATAAGCTCCCCAAATCTAACAGATGTCTCTACCTTTTACGCTGATCTGGGGAGCACCTGGTTTTTTTTTCCCCACTCTAAAATATCTGACTATGGAAGAACACCACCAGCCAAAAGAGTGCTGTGCTGGGGGTAACCCAGAAACCATGAATGGCCTTAGACTCTGCTAATGACATAAACCATCTCTTCCTGTTCTGACTCTTCCAGTCTGACATCAGCCTCGCTCCTCAGAGCTAGTAGCAAGCAGAGATGGACACAAACTGTTAAAGTTTCACAACAGTCACAGCTGTGGGAAAGCAGGGCATCTCATTTATGACAGATAACAAGTTAATTGTTGCTTTTGCTATTAACTCTGGTAAAATAATTTTAACATGTAATTCCTAGAATAGAATAACTTGTTCAAGTCCAGCATTCGCTAGGGAAGTGTGGGAGTGTACAGCTGGCCAGTGAACAACCTGCCACTAGCAGAGCACTGGACACCTCAAGTCTTCAGATGTTTCAACTCCTTAGTCCTGACAGGACCCAGATGGTTTACAGCAGAGAGTAAGCTTGTTTACAAGAAGTAAAGAAACTTCTATTTCTAAGACACACAATCTCTCCAAAATACCATTTTGGGAATTGTGTATGCATTGTGAAAGAAGGCTACAAGCCCAGTTAATATTTTTATATATATATATAAATATATAAAAATTGTCTTTAACAGGAGACAATGTCTAAACAGTGTAGGAAAACACACATACACCCTTCAGAAGTAAAACCATGACATCCAGCACAGAAAGCTCTACTTTATTTCAAATAACTTCTGGTTTATGCAAACTACAAACATGCCTACAGAAAAATGGAAAACTAAACTAATTTCACTGCAGTTCAGATTGCTGGACCCTTGGATAAGATGTTATATATTCCAGACCTAAGCTTTTATCAACCTGCTTTTAACTAAGCTATTGAAATTATTAACATCCTCCTTTGGTTTTATTGAGCTTAGTGCAGGGTTTATGGCATGAAGCGAAATGGCCTGTGACATATGGACAATTAAATGAGATGAACTATGGGCCCATTTTGTCCTTAAGCCTCTCTATGTTGCTAAATCTATGACTATAGAACAGCAAGGTGAACAAATAAGAGCAGCAAGTTCTCTGTTCATCAGATACCAGTTATTTATATCCCCAGCTTTAGTCTTTATCCTTCCCATCAAAGCATCCTTGTGGTGAACACATTTAACAATCAAATGACAACGCTCATGTGTACCATAAGTAAATGAAATAAGACAATATTACTCAAAGTTTGTCATTTTAGCCTGGTCACTGTTTAGTACGTGACGATCAAAGTTAAGCACCTGAAGAAATGTATGCAGAACAATTCCCTAGGGCAAAGGGACCGAAGGCAGCAATGTTCAAGAGGGAGTGAGAAAATAACAGTCTTGGAAAGAAAGAAATTATGTACTGATAGAAGATGTGGGGTTTGAGGAGTTGGAAGTATGTGGCTTCCAAAAGAGGGAGCAATATTACCAAAAAGTGAAACACTTTTACCCAAAAGTAGTAAAATGGAGACCATAAGGAAGATTGATTTCAGTGATGGCTTGAGACAAGCACAGGGAATGAGAGGAAGAAATGAAACCAAAGATGTTATCTTGATACTTAAAGACATCAGTAGGCAAAAAAAAAGTGTCAAAGATATAAGCCAGCCATTATTTCATTACTATAACTTTCATGACTTAGAATAGCATTTTTTAGCATTATGGACGTTTATTGAATGGGAAAATGTTTAAAACCAGATATTTAATAGATCCTGAAAGCATTAGTTCCACTCTAACTCCCCTGAGAAGCTTGGCTGCATATGCAGCATACACTTAAAGATAAGCTGTTTCAGAAAATCTGAGCTTAGAGTTGTCTCCAGCTCTAAACACCAGGCTGATAGGAAATAGTAGGAACTTAGCTTAGACCTATTCATATCAATAGGATGAGAAAAGTTAAGAGGTAAGAACAGGTCATGCAAATGTAGTTCAATTGACACTGACTGTTTGCTTCTGACAAGTTCAAAATTTTTTATTTTAATATTTCCTTTCTCTCAAGAGCCTGCTTCTGCTGAGAATTTCAAAATGCCAGCAACTGTTAATGAAATATTTAATTAGTAACACCCCACACTTACATGGATGGGCAACTCTGAGCTCCAAAAAGCATGGGTAGCACTAATCACTCATCATTATGATTTGTGCAGACATGTAATACGTCAGTGACAAAATACAAGTCCTTATACTTTTTGCCTCCCAGTCCACTATTCTAGCTCTTTCAAAAAGTTTGTCTTTCATTGTCACTAATTACACCTGTGTAAATAACTAAGGTCTGTGCTGAAGTACACCTGCTACTCTTCAGATTCCTTTCACTATATGCAGGTGGTCTTCAGAAAGGCTGACTTTACTTTTAGTCTACATGTTTTTTATAGCCATTACTAGAATATTAGATTTTTTTTCAATCAAAATAAGTTATCTTCCTGCCTCATTATAAGCTGATCAAACCACTAGGCAATTTGTGACATTGAAGTCAGCATAAAGTTTCTTGCATTTTCACACTTTATGGATTTAGGGCAAACCACTTAGGCAAAATTAGTCTGGAGTAATCTAGACTAATATGATAGTTTAAGTGACATACCAATTTCTGTGTTCATGTAAAAAAAAACAGAATTATACAAGCTAGAGGCCTGGCTAAGCAAGAATTTAAGAACTAGTGCATGGTATTGTTAGAGATGTATTTGTCAAATGTACTGGACTAGGAGGCTAGGTACTAGCCTTCTGTCAAAGCAAGTTCTTGATTCTGGACTATCCCTGACCCCAAAAGTCACTGTCCTTCCCTCTGCTGCAGTTTCTCTTCTCATTTTGTTAAGTTTTGTGTTTAGTAAGGACTGTCTTTTTGCCTGTATGTACTCTGTTTGGATTTGTAAGGTCCACAGCTTCTTGAAATATCCAGGCTTCACCAGAATTTAAGTCCTGTTTATCTATTTCTTTATGTTTCACCTCGTGAGGATGAACTTGCTTAATTTTACTAAATATATGTTCATTTTCAAAGGCACAGTTGACTTAAATACACGGTATAACTTTCCAGGCATTGCTGCACATAAAACTCACTGTATAATATACTGAAAGTACAATGTGTGACTGTCAGATATATAGTCTGAAGCTTAGGAGGCAATTGTTTGTAATTAAACTGTATGAACAAGTTAGGATGATTTGAAACGATCATACATTGTTGTTGTGAACTCATTAGATGGGTACCAGTTTAAGAAATATATACAGGTATAATTTCTATAATTTTCTGCAAGAATAGCAGATCCCAGGATTTATAAAACCGTTTATTGAATGGAGTATGGATAAGATTTCAAAGAAATAATAATCACTCTGGGCACAAATACATGCTTTACAAGCCACTAAACAATTGAGACCATTTTCACATCTTAAGGCTATAACTATCTTAACTAATTGCATTTTCTCAGTTCACCACTGATGAATCATTAGCACTTGTTGAAAAAGAAGATCTCATGGAGGCAACTGAGTGGGCTTAATACCTTAGCATCTAACCTTGAACTAGTGCAGAGAAAAATGTGTGATGTCATCATGAAAAAGATACCTAAAATCACAAATATACTGTAACAGTTGGAGACCTATCTTCAAAATAAAATTCCTGTTTTCACAGGTTTCCTTCCCCCTGCCTCTAACCAAAAAAAAGGTCATCATGTTTTGACTCTGGAGAGAAAAAGGCAACATTTCATATTGTTGTGGTTTATAAAACCATGGGGACAATTTTTCTAAACACCTGATGGGCTGAGGCAGGGACAGGGAGGGTTTCCCTCACCGCTTAGGGTCACGGGCAAGAGACCGACACGACTTGTGAAGAACAATAAGACAACTGAATTTATTAATTATTTACAACAAGAAGCAGGATATTGAAAGAGAGAAGCCACATCTTACACAAAGGCACTTCTCCCCCACCCCACCCTTCATCCCAAAGCCCAAAGACTTTGTTCTGTACCCTCTCCAACCCCAGCGGCACAGGGGGGGTGGGGGGAAAGAAGTGGGATTGCAGTCAGTCTGAGCCACTCCTTTGTCTCCTCAAAGTCATCTCCCAGCTGCCTCATGGAGTTTTCCAACCCGGGGCTTCTGTTTCCAGCATGGGGTCCTCCACACTGCTTCCAACAGGGCTTCAGTCCCCTGGTGACTCCCCCGACTCACCACGGAGCTCTCAGTGACTGGAGTGCCATGCAGTTCCATTATCTCTCAAATCCCGCTTCCTTTTCTCTGCCATCGGAGGTCTTCATCAGCTCCCTGGAAGAAGGGCTCCCGGGTGAGCCATAGTGGAGGCTGGGCTACAGCAGATCACTCGCAGAAGATGAGCAGGCGGCTGGACGGCCGGTTGCCTGCCATGCCCGGCTCCCAGGGCCATGCCACGTGAACTTATTGTTCAGTGTCCCTTCTTAAATATGTTTTTCGCAGAGGTGCAGATTGGCTGGTCTGGGGCCAGAGCATGCCCTTCCCCCACTCCCCCTGTTACCAAACACTTAAGGAGGAGGGTGACTCGGAGCCACCACTTTAACCCCTCCCTTGCCACCAGACAAAACCCATAACACATATATTTTCCTTTAAGCATTAATAGTACCTTGAGCTCAGCTTCTTTGTTTTGTTTTCACAACTTAAACACAACTTCACCACCACAAAATTAGAGATTGAGGTCCTTGCACACATAAATGACTTAATGTCTTTGTAAGAGACATTTAGCATCTATATTCTACAGAGGCATAGAAAAAAGTATTGAGCAAGTTCAAAAATCACAAGATAAAGTCCTGACCTCTCTGACACCCACCAGCACTTTCCTTTTGCAAACTTGAGTCAGTAGGGCCAAATTTCACCCTAGATCTTCCTGGCAATATAATTGTTTTTCTAAGCAGGAAAGAATTTCTCTAATTTGAAACTTGATTGCCCTAATTCATGTATTATATATATTTATATGAGCACCAGAATTTAGTGAAGAAATATTCTGATTAGATGTCAGTGGAAGAAAAGGGTCTAAGCAGAGTTCAGCCAAGTGATCTGTAGAGAAAACCTTTGTCCTAGAGATAAAGTGTTGAAGATTACCTGAATTGTCTTGTAGTTGGCCCATTCTGAATGTTTGTTCAAGTAACTACAAATCCAAAGAAAACCCACCGTACCAAGTTCTTTATCTAAAGCTGCTCCTTTTGCCATTTGTTAGACAAACACAGCCTATAAAAGCAGATCTTCTGGAGAGTATGATTTCTTTTGCTCTCCACTCACAAGCTTTCTTATTTTGTCTGTTATTTAAAATATTAACTGATGTCCATTAAAAGTAATACTGAAACACTAACATAACTATACAATATAGTATAATCAACATAACACTAAAAATAGTAAAACAAAAATACTGTTCTATTACAACAATTGTAAGCTTTTCAAATACCCTTTTGGTTTGATATTTCTAAAAATAAAAGATTTGGTCATTACTAGTTGCTTTCATACAATTGTTACTCCTTCTCAAGTTTGATTTTGCCCCTACACTTCTAGAGTAGTGTTCGCAAAAACTCAGGAGTTTAAAATGTAATTTCCAAATTCCAACATAATTATTTAGAAGTTACTGTTGAAAATTCAGTTTATTTTTGGAATGCTATCACACATCTTTTCCCAAAAGAATTAAGAAGTTAATCCATGGGTTCTTTATAAACTGTGCATGATGCCCCATCCCTGAAAACATTCAAGGTCAGGTTGGATGGGGCTCTGGGCAACATGTTCTAGTGGAACTTGTCCCTGCTTACTGCAGGGAGGTTGGATTAGATGACCTCTATGGTCCCTCCCAAGTCAAACTGTTCTATGATTTGATCACTTCTCTGAACAAGTAATTTCTTTTATACTCTCTATTACTGTCTGTTAGGATTTAATTTCCTCCTTAAGGCAGGCTAAAACCTGTTCTTTGTTGTTACAACAAGATCTTATATAAGCCTCCAGCATCATCCAAAGTGGACAGCAAACATGCAAGATCCCAGCAGCAATCAGATGGGTGCAGCTTGGTGTTACACAAGGTCAATTCACAACTCTGACTCATCTTGCTGAACCACTGCAGACTCATCACCCAGTCCTCTTCAATCCAACTCGTCATCTCAAAGGATACAGGTAATGCTTGAGCACCCTTACACATTCACAGTTCAGAAGCCTGTGTCCCTAGGAGGTGGACATTTCCTTCTCTGCTATTGCTTATGGACTCAAAGCTTGTAAAGGTATCTGTGTAAGCTAAAGAGCACAGATCCATAGAGACAAGACAGCAGAAGGTAAACACTTCAAGGAGCTTGGCAATATATTAGCATCAAGTAACACGCCAGTGAAAAGCAATGCTAAGTTTGTTACTGCTTTCAACAGACTTCTGAGCACATACTTGGCCTGTGCAAGCTCCACGTTACCTCTGCTGCCCAAGGCAGCTTCTCAGACAGTTCAGTTTTTTCAGCAAAATCCTGTACCCTGAATGCCAAGCCGTGCCCAGACTGCTGCAAGGTGCTTGCCTTACCAAGGGACTGCCCAATTTCCTCTTAGGCAAGAGCTTAGCTATGTAACAACAACAAAAATTAATTAATTCCTATTTGGACTTCAAATTTGCTGAGCTGATGGAGAGCTGGGTGGTTTCATAAGTGGTAAGGTATTTCTGGATACAAGTACAGTTTAAGGAAAACAATTAAATTGTTTGAGTTCTGTGCAAGTGCCTTAAAAAACACAGAAGCCTGTTATCACTACAGGCTATAGTTCACATCTCAATCCTATTAAGATAATTGCACTCTCAGGAACAGAACAGGAGCAACCTAGGATAAAAGGCTCAGGTGCAGAAAGCTCAGTGGTTTTGGATACAGAAAAGAAGGATCAGGCTGGACTCAAAGCTATTCATACAAGTTCAGACATATGTTTCTATGCCAGCAAGGCAAGGCTGAGCATCTCCAGCTTCCATTCAGCATATCCCATGGCAATTGAGTGATGAAAGTAGTAGCAGGGATGACAAGAGTAGTACAAAGAAAGGGGGAAAGACAAAGTAAGCTGAACAGGTAGAACACCTCTAACTTCAGAAGTACATGACCTTAAATATTCTGCTGTGCATTCACAGAAGTAACTACAAAGGATAATTTTAGCTGAAAGAATCTTGTAACATTCTATTGATATAATTTTCAGAAGGTTTAACTGTAGGTTCAATCTTGGGAGCAGAATTAGCCCTGTGCTGAACACTGGAAAGTTTCAGCAAGTAATTTTGAATTATCTTTCAAGCTGAACAATTTAAGACAACTTATAATGGGAGGCCCAAAACTGCTATGTCCTAAGTCAAAACACAATTAGGGAGGCAATTAAGTAAAAATTACAGAATTAATTTTTGAATATCAACTCAGTGGATGGCCCACTAACCCATGAGCATGCCTTCAGCAGAAAGCAGCAGACGGGTGAAGATCAAGATACCCAATTTATGAGTAAAATATGATTAGGACTTTCAAGCAAATTGCTTAATATCTTCAGCACAAAACTGCATTTCATGCCCTGTATCTTTAAAGTGGTTATAAGATTAATTTGCCACATATAGCTGTTATAAATCTGAATTCATTATTATCAATAAAGACAGACATTAAAAAATGAGGGTACTTTGTAATGGGTTGAATAGGACTTTTCAAAGCTTCAGAATTACAAAGTCTAGTCCTGCAAAAGATTATGCACACAAGTAATGCTGATCTCTTTGACAGGCTGTAAGTGGCTACACAAGTTTCAACAGGGTCAGTACTGTAAGGCCTATATACTGTAAGACTCATCCATTAGAAATGCATTAAAATGCATTAATTAAATCCATATGTGCTAACTTGCAAACTCATTTTAACTGTTAGGTATTCCCACACCATGTGATCTTATTAACATGCTCTGCAGACTATCACCATTAGCCGCTTCTAAAGTAAATATAGTAAGCAACATATAACTTGATATAAATAACTTGCTTGACTTTCATGTAAGAGTAGCAAAGCTTGACTGTTCTTGACTAATTCAAAAGCCATAATTCACAGAATTAAGTCAGCCCGTTATTTAACCATGAATCTGAGTTTTTGTATCATTTTGGGTTTCTGCTGTATAGAACACATATCATAAGTTAAAAAATAAGCATCTAGCCTATCTTCTGACCCATAACCCATCCATCTTGTTGATCAATATACATATTTTACACCAGGACACAAAGTGCATTATTACATAAGAAAGCATAGGGGTCTATTGCCAGGGCACTGTGCAGGCTGGAAACTTGCTGGGGGCCAGGAAGCTGGGGAAAGACTCCCAGTTTGTCAGGGCCCTTGGGGGATACAGCTTAGCACTACAGAGCCTAAGCAAGGGGGCAGGGTAAATCAGAGCCTATCTCAAAAAGTACCTCCATGGCAATGAGACAGGTTCATGGCCAAGCTGAGAAGTCAGCCTGCAGGTTAGGATCCAGATCCACAGCATCCATAGCTAGCATAGACACAGCTGGAGCAGAACCAAGGTAGAGCCTCAGGGCTGACATTAGAGTCCCCAGCCAGTGACTGTGTGTGGAGGCCTCAGCTGAGGCTGGTCAGAGCCATTAAGACCTGTTAGTGCCCCCAGGGCCCTAACACCCATTACCCTTTTGAAAGATAGAGAATTTATTATTTTGTGTGTAATTGAGGTCAGTGAGAGCATACCTGGTAGGATAGGGCTCCTGATACCCATTATAGTGATAACATGGTGCTAAGTGTCAGTGAAGAAAACTTTTAGGAGCAATATGTGAAGATATAATACAATACTCCCTCTCCATCAAGAGTTTGGCCATTCAGAGGGCTTTGTTTTTTTAAAATGTACCAGGGGATCTTTAAAACCCCGAATCAATCAGCATTTCAGATTTCTAACCAATCCTAGGGGTACTTAATCAATAGTCCCTTTAAGAAAACAGACTTTATCAGTCTATCTTCTGATCAAGAGCTGTGATCTACTAGGAGGTTCATCTCTGGGCCCCGCAACATAAGAAGGACATGGGACCTGTTGGAGCGAGTCCAAAGGAGGGCCACAAAGACAGTCAGGAGACTGGAGCACCTCCCATATGAGAACAGGCTGAGAGAGTTGGGGTTGTTCAGCCTGGAGAAGAGAAGGCTCCACAGAGACCTTATAGCAGCCTTCCAGTACTTAAAGGGGGCTACAGGAGAGATGGGGAGGCAC
This sequence comes from Syrrhaptes paradoxus, assembly GCA_013400615.1. Lineage (NCBI taxonomy): Eukaryota > Metazoa > Chordata > Aves > Pterocliformes > Pteroclidae > Syrrhaptes > Syrrhaptes paradoxus. The sequence continues at coordinate 44,975 of VZTO01024705.1, forward strand.
TCTGCATCAGGGAGTGTAGTGACAGGACAGGGGGTAATGGTTTTCAGCTGAGAGAGGGTAGATTTAGATTAGATATTAGGAAGAAATTTTTTACTGTGAAGGTGATGAGGCACTGGAACAGGTTGCCCAGGGAAGTTGTGGATGCCCCATCCCTGGAGGTGTTCAAGGCCAGGCTGGATGAGGCTTTCAGCAATCTGGTCTAGCGGAGGGTGTCCCTGACCATGGCAGGGGGGTTGGATCTTGGTGATCTTTAAGGTCCCTTCCAACCCAAACCATTCTATGACTCTGTGTTTCTATGATCTGATCTTGGCTAGGGAGGCCTATGAGAAGAAAAACAGTTGAGGATTTTTCATCCATGAGCCTGTTTTGGTAGAACCCGGAGAAAGTTGAAGGGGGAATAGGAACTGAATAGGGCCAGGAATACCATTTCATTATACAAAAGGCCCGGATAGGGCAGAAAAAATAATTTATTTCAAGCAGGGTTGCTGGAACTTTAGGGTGAGTGTCCAGGCCTCAGCAGAGGGGCTGAACTGCTGGAGGCTCTGGAGAAACTGTTGTAGGGTTATCTACTGGCTGGTGACACAACAAGTGTCAAGTATTTCCATGTACCCTTAACATGATAGTGGTGTTGGGATCAAGCAGTAATCTACTAGGGAAAAATGCCCGATCCTTAGCTAGTACAGCACAACACAAGGTAAAGGCAGCAGAGACATTCCTTCCTCCTCTCCAGTATCGTATCTTGGCAATGTCAAGAACAACTTGGAGGCTAACAGTACAGGACAGTGTTCTGTTGCTCTTCCCCTTTGTAAGCCTATGGGATAAACAACTCTAAAGCGTGCACTTACAGGGCCAGCATGTGACTGCAAACTTTCATTCTCTCCATGAAACAGAACTATCAGATTTAACAATGGAAGAGGTGCTTAAGTCCTGTGAAAGTCCACACTTTCCACTGCTTTGTAAAAAAACTAGATATTTTACTATCAAAATGCTGTGTTGACTTCAGATTTCTCTAGTGTCCAATTCAGCATAGGGGCCTTCCATAGAAAATACTCTTGTCTATACCCCTGTAATGGGAAATCAGTATATGGTTGTAAATAGCTCTCAGCAGCTGGCTGATTGTTATTTTACTGGTGTCAAAAGTCGACATGAAACTGATATTGGAAAGAGAGTGTACATGTATGCTATTTTGGAGAGTGATCATACAGCATTTGAAAACTGTTATTTCTTATTAAGCTGTAGGAAAAATCCCAGCTCTCAAATGATGTCAATTCAAGTCTTAAGTCCTCTGTACCCTTCACTCCTTTCTACCACCACCTTCAAGGCCTGCTAAGTTTCAAACAGGACTTCAGAGAAAAGGCTGTATAAGCCTAACAATATTTCTAGGAACTGAGGAGAGCATAAAGTAATATTATAAACAAAAGAATGTTGAGCAAATTGTTTGTGGAAGAACTGGGCAGGCAGTTGTATTGCTCTCCATCTGTGGCTTATCAAATCCTTAATTTATGAACTGAGGAAGGTTTGGCCATTGTTGGTATCTGTTGGGGACAGCCAGTAGCAGCAGCAGGGCTTGTGGTCCAATCTCTGCACCACAAACTAGCTTGTTCCCCAAGGTTACCCATTCCTGATTTGCACTACACCTCACTAGAAAGGCATCCTAATGCTCAGGGAGAGATGACCTGGCTCTTAGTAGATGTTTTGGGGGATTCGTTAGGTTGGGTTTTGTCCCCTTAGTGCTGTACTCATATGGTTACAGCTGGTGGGGAACAGGTGAGGAAGAAGGCCAATTTGATGTGAGGATGCCAAACACTCAGTGGGCCAGGCAGGAGAGCTCTTGTAGCGGCAAGAGTCTGTGGGCAAATCTGTGGAACTCTGAGAGGGAAGGATGGGGAAGAAAGCAGCCAGAAAGCCTGACTAGAAACAAAAGATCTTCAGACATGAGGCACACAGGACTCCATGGGATGCCTTGGACAATGGTCAAGTACGTGGCTCTGGTCTCCTCACTGAGCCTGCCTGCAGGTAGATTTTCTTATCTTTCTGCTTGGCCTCATGGGGTTACAGACCACCTGGAACAGCATTTTGCGTTTTCTGCTTGGACATGCTTGGTTCTTCCTACAGGAAAAGGTATTTTTCATCAATGTAGCATGTGAAAAGCAATACTTGTGGGTGGGAGCATGACAGAATCTGCAGGGAATCACCTGTCCTGGGTGAAAGGGCTCTTGCTGATGCCCTCAGAAGACCAACTCATTGATGGTACCACTCTGGTTTCTCTTTGCTCTGTTTACAGCTCCCAGAGGAAGTTTTTTCCTTCCTAACTCACATAGCAGAAGGTGCATTTGTGCAGCAAGGAGTCAGCTGTCCAGCAAGTTTGAATCACAAAAGGCACACATAAAGATTTCAGCTTTATACCCAATTACTGCCAGGAAATCCCACCTGAGGGACAACGAGCCGCACACCGCGGGGGCGGGGCTATGAGCCGGCGGCCCCGCCCCCGCAGCTGCTGTAGCAGGAAGCGGCGGGGCGCAGCCAGGCAGCGGCTGTGGGAACGATCGCGGCGTCCCGAGGTGCTGCCAGTGACCCCGGGAAACTTTCTGAGGGGGAACCGGAGAGGGTCGTGCTTCTTGCCAGAGCCGGAGGAAGTGTAGGCGGGAGGGGTTTTCTCCTCGTTGCCACTGGGCGGTCCCCCGGCTCCTCCCGTCGCTACTGAGCGAGCCGTGAGGGCGGCGGAGGCGGCAGCGCCGGGTGCCGCGGCCGCCTCCGCGGGGCGGCCTGACATGAGATCATCCCCGGCGGCGGCAGCGGCAGCATGGCCTCTGCCAGGAGCGGCGGCCGAGCTGGGCCGAAGGAGGAGGAGGCCAACGGCGACCTGGATCGTTCCCTGCAGCAGATGCTGCGGGCGATAGCGGAGGAGCGGAGCCGCGCCGGCCTTCGCCAGGAGATCAGCGGCCTCGGTGAGCCGACGGACGGGGCCTCCCCGAAGGGCTGGGCGGGAGCGGGGAGCGGAGGGATGGGCGCGGTTCCCCGGGGCAGGGCGACCCTCCCGCCCCTCCGCGGCTGCGGGCGGGGTCGGGCTCCTGGTCTGCCGGGTGCAGGCGGCGGCGGTGGCCTGGGGACCTGTTGTGTGGGGCTGGGCTGCTGTCACGGGGACGGGCCCTTTTTCCTTCCCAAGTCCCGGAGAACCGGAGAGAGCAGTTGCCTGGTCCATTGTCTGAAGTGCCCTTGGAGGCTGATCAGAAGGCACCATGCACATAAAGTGATTTTTTTTCTGTAAAATTTTTAAAGTATAAACTGTTGTGTGTTTTGGAATACACCCCCCTCTTTTTTTTTTTTTCCTTTTTTTTTTCTTCTTTTTTTTTTTTTTTTGGCCATTCTTGCTAATGCGTGTGGTCGTATGGCTCTCAAATGATCTCTGTAGAATTTTTTTTCCTGTTCTGAGCCAGACACCTCCCTTCTCTGAGTAAATGACTTCATGCTGCTTGCCGTGGTCTAGGAAGTGCATAACGCTGTGGCTCTTGGCGGTCAGGTTTTTTTTTTAAATCATGGAGGTTTTCTTCAGCTTTACAGCTATCTTGTTTATTTGCATCTCAATCGATGCACATTTTACAGGACATGGCTTTATATAGCTTTTGGCAAAGCCTACGCATTGCAAAATAGAAGTTTGAAGCTGAAAATCTGTTGACTTTAGGTAACAGAGCTGCCTTAACCAAAAACCTTCGCATCAGGAAAATCTTCTGGCTAAGCTAATGAATAGCAATCACTCATTTTTATGTGCAAAAATAGAGATCACAGACAGAAGGTTTTAAAGTGAGGAATGGTTTCTACCTTATTCAGACTGGACGACTGCTCTGAGGGGATGAATGTGCAGAAGTCCTTGCAGGGTCAGGGCTTTAACTTATGAACACTGATGTGCAATACTTCTCTTGTTCCTTTTCATGGGGCCTTTATTAATGGCTCCTCCTTCCTCAGCTCATTTATAAGGTCCCAGAAGTCTCAGTTTCTGAGTCTTCCTTAAAAACTCAGAATGAAATCTCTTGGGTTCTCCTTCTGACCTTTGAGAGTCAGCTTGTCTGCCAGTGCTGACTGTAGTCTCCACAGGGAGAAGTGGGTTCTTCCTTCTTTATTTTTGCCTTGCATATAATGAAAGCTTGTGCAGAAGATAAATTATGAGTCTGTCTTGGTTTTTTATGCTTTTTTTTTCGAATGGAATTGGATCTCTGGGCTTTGTTGTAGTGTAAAATCATTGCAGGGGAAAATCAAGTGTTGTGGCAAAGAAACTGTAAACAAAACAGGAAAAAAACCCTGCAAAAACTAAATGCTTATGAGATTCCATTCATTGAAAAGCTGTTGTCAGCTCATGTTTAGCCATATCATGTTTGAATGAAAATAAAGACTTGAGGGAAAAGAAATACCACCACCACTTTCTTTTAGTGAAATTGGAGAAGGGAAAATCTGTGGTGGCTGGTAAGAATGCAGAAATGCTGCTGCTTTGCTTGTGTTTGAATACACATCCACAATAGCTCATCATGAGAAGTCCTGCTGTGTAGCTTTTGGATAATCACACAAGTAATGGGACAGTATTGCACTTCTCTTCTACCAGGTGAAGATTTGAAAGGAAAACCTCAGGAGAACTGCTTTGCTCGTTGCGCTGAGGGGCTGATCCTGGCTGTGGAGATTTGCCTGTGTATGTCTATATCTGTGTGGAACTAGGTTATATGTCACCACAGGACTGCCTCAGATGGTCAGATTTTTATATCCAGGGAATGGAGCTGAACTTTTATCTGAAAACGCTGCAGTTTGCCAAGCTGTTAGCTTTTCCCATTGAGTGCAGTGTCCCGCAGGGGGAGAAGTACCATAGATCTGTCTGCCTAGGGCAGCTGTGGGTGTGATGGACCTTCCACTGAGGTTCCTGTGGGGCAGTGTGGTGATTTTAATGCAAGGAGAATCAGTTTTACAGTGGCTATTTCTGAGTGCAGTTGCTGCATATTGGTTCCTGCTGGCACTCCCCTTGCTGATCCCCCAGCACTGCAGGATCACAAGCTGGGACCTCTCTCAAGATTAGAGATTGCAAACTTGGGTTGCCATAGGGACATTTAAATTGTCACAGCATCTAGCACATTTGTTTTTTTTTAAATCTATGTATAGTATTACTTTAAAGTTTGGGAAGAACATTGGGAAGCTTCCTTAAGGCCTAGGAGGCAGAGAATCTCTCTGTGCTATAAATCTCAAGTCTTGTATATTGAAGGATTTTCCAGAACTTTAATACCATTGTGTGCTGCATGTTACCTGATACTTAACATTGCCACTCCTGGTGAATGAGTGCTGGTTTTCCCTATTCTGTGATTTATTGCTAAGGAAGTAAATAGTTTAAGTACTTTTCTTAGGAAAAACACAGCTTTTGGAGTGCTGCTCAGCAGAAATTGCAGATGAACAGGTTATCAGATGTAATATGATGGCTTAAATTCATTCATTTCTGGACTGCACTAGCAGATGCTGTTGCAGGGCATGCAGTATAGTCAGAGTAGCTGTAATCCAGCTGTGCTGGGCCCTAGCAGCACAGCAGATGTAAAAGGTTTTTTTCTGAGTTCAGTACTCACAAAAGTAGTACTCACAAAAGTAGTCATGGTCCCATATGGGTTCTGGTTGCAAAGACAGAAGTTTTGTCTACTCTTTATGCTTGGGGCTGTTGTTCAAACCAGTCCCAATGATCCAACCTGTGGCACATCACCTGTTGGGCTGTAGGTTGAGCATACCCACAACTGGCTTTATATTAGTGGTGTTTCTTTTTGTTGTGGCCTAATCCTTTTCAGCTATGTCAGTAAGTTAAACCTGTTCTGAATTCTCTTGAAATCAGCTGTCAAAAGACTTTGACCATATTAAATTCTGTGTTTTCCCTGGGTGCTCTTAGCCCCTCAACAATAAAACGAGACTCACTGGGTTGTAATTTTGGTGGCCTCTCTCCTTTTATGTATTTCTGTTAAGTGAGCCCATACTCCCCAGCCTAAGGAGGAAATTGCTATTTTTGCTGATACTGTGTTTTGGTGAGAGGAATTGGTTTACTTCAGGAATATCACATGAGCATTTAGACAAGTATTGTCCAAAAATGTAAATCCCCTGGCATGGGATTTTCCATATTTTTCGTAATGCAGAAAATAATAGCAAATCTGACACCACGCTTCAAAATAATGACTCATGCGTGGCTCTTCAGCAGGCTGCTCAGGCGAAGGGTGATACCTCTCTGAGAAGTCTCAGCTGGATGTCATCCACTGGATGTTAGTGTTCACCAGTTGCGCAGAGTATTACAGTAGTGTTGTATGAAAAGCTCACTCTGAAATGCTGTTTGTTAGAACATTTCTCTGACAAAATAGTTTTCCTTCTGGAGGAATGATAGACTTGCTGTATGTCTCCTCAGCCAGGCTGCGTGTAAGGCCTTACTTTTTTTTGGCTGAAGCCCTGAACTGGGAGGGTTTTATTTTTCAGTTGTGCCCGAAACTACTGTGTAATGTTGTCGGATGCTTAATTTCCCTGTGTCTTTCTGTCCTCCAGTGACAGGTTGCCCTGCCTTTAGTGCAGCACAGTGTGCTTGGGTGGAGGTGTGCCTTGGTGCGTACTGGGACTTGCAGTGAAGAAGAAAAAATAAATAGGTAATATCTTGAACCATGGCTGATTGTTAATGGAGGTGTGTAGCCAGATGAAAGGTGGAAAAGTCATGATGATCCTGAGAGGCAGGTGGCTGCCCTGTCGGCTACAGGAAATTGGGAGTAAACAAGAAGTTGAAAACTGCTGGCACCAGACACTGAAGATGTGTAGTGGTGGTGGTCACAGATGCCAGTGGAGAGGCCAGACCCTGCAGAAGGCCCGATAGCCTTATCAGTAAGGAAGAGTTTCTTCTGTTTGGTTTCCTGGAGGTAGAGGAGGTGTTCTCTTGTTTGACTGACTGTTGCTGAGGGGAGAGCAAAGGAGGGTGTACCTGGCGTAGGGACAGCGGAAGGAGGAATGTTCATCCTTGAAGTCTGAGGATTGCTTGGACTTGTTTGTGCAGCAAGGCACCTCAGGGCTTGTCATGTGAGTAAAGACAGTGGGATGATTCATGTACCAAATTATGCTGATGAATAAATCCTGGAAAGGTCTCTAGCCTTCCTGAGAGAGGGAAAGGTGAGGTGGCATAGAGTAAGTGCTCGTACACGTGAGTGTTATGAAGATATGGTGGAAACATAAAGACCCAAGTGGGAAAACGTGGGTAGAAGATGAAGAATGGTGGAAGAGATTTTTGGAAAGCAAAAGAGATTAAAATGAAGAATTAAGAAGAAGAATGAGTAATTTAAATTTGAAAGTACTAGATTCAGGCCTTAACTCTATGATAGTGTAATAAATTTTTATTAAATTATAATATTCAAGAAGGATATATTTTCTTCTTGAACTTTGAAGAAAGTGTAACCACTGAGTAGGCAGGAAGTGTCTGTTGAGAATTTGCTCTGGTACAGAGCTGGTTTGGCAGGTGTAGCTACAAAACATATTATTCATTCATGGTTCTTCCTGGAGTTAGTTCACTGACTTGTCCAGTCAAAGGTGAGAAGCTACAGAAGATGTGAAACTTTGTTTTGTTTTGATCTATGGATAACAAGATGATATGAAAATTGTATCTGTCCTAACAAAAACTTGAGAGACATATACAACCAAATTTGCTAACTACAGGTAATGTCCCCTGTAATGAGTTAGTTTAATATACAGATACGTTGAGAAATTTATTTTCATTCAACGTATTTAGAAGGATTTGAGTTTAAAATATGGTTTTTATTGCTTGTACCTTAGTATTTGTGCAAGTTCGTTTGCCCTATTTATAAAATGTTTTGCAGCTAATGAATATGAAATGTTCAATTAAAAAATGAAGCCAAATACTGAAAAAAAAAAGATACGGAGGTAAATAACTTATAAGTAGTAAAGTAAAAAAAAAATATTTATAGCATAGCTTCCTAATCAGTATTAAAAAAAGAAAAAAAATCAGTGTTCCAGCCAGGAATAACCTCGATTTCTTTCCAGTAAAAGTTCTAGAAAGTATAAATGCAAAGCAAGATCAGAACACGTTATTTAAATCAGAGTTAAAGTAGGTACTTCAGAGTCAAAGTGGTTTAACCAGCTCACCCTGGATATTGAACCTCAGATTTGTGTTGGAGAAAGATGCATAAATAGCAAAGAAATTCCAGTGTGAAAATGGGTATAATGCGATTTATTTTCTTTAGAGGTAGATGGGGAAGATTATTTTAAAACTGCTTCTTTTTGCCTGGCATAGAGAACTGTCTGGGAGAAATTTGTGAAATCAGGTCTGCATGTAGACGTTTGATGCGTAGTTGAGTGCTTGGATAGGGTGGTGCAGCAGAAACCACAGTTGGAGCCAATTCTGAGACCCAGTGGGTTTGGTCATGGGATGGGAATGTGTTTCTGCTTGTCCAGCAGCCCCATGTGCAGGACTGATGAGGTGACGGGTGTGCTCAGCAGGTCCTGTGAGGGCTCTGGCCTCCTTTCTATTACTGCGAGACCCTGGAGGCAAGGAGTGGGGCTGGCTGTGCTGAGAGCAGAGGGTGGGAGAGAGGAGCTTGTGGTGCTGGTCTGGGGTGGGCCTCAGCAAACAGTACCCCTGTGAGGAGCACTGTTTGTACTCCCAAGGACATCAGACCTGAGCAAGTCTGATGGAGGGTGGTTTCGTGTGCTTGAGTTAGGGCTGGAGTAGGTAATTTTAAAACCAGCGTGCAGTGCCAATTTTTAAGGTAATGTCTTGCTGCAGTGCATCAGTGAGAACGAAGTAGTTGAAGATTTCTGTCAGGGCTGTGCTAGGTGTTGGCATGCTTTTTGTTGGTGAGATTTCTTTCTGTTGGTGTCACAGAGCGGAAGAGAGGCTGCGATTTTGCGGCGGTGTGTTTCTGTGCTGTGGTGGTGGGGACTGAGAGGGAGACAAATCAGAGAATCTCACACTGGGACTGGTAGACCTTGTGATGTTGGGACAGGTTTGTGTAGGGTTACAGAAAGAGGCAAATAACTGCCTTTAATGTTAAGGCTGAAGAGAAAAGAACTGGTGTCAGAAGGATATTGCGGTCTTGTGTCCTAGGATCACATCTTGCTACTTCTGCAGTAAAGCATGGGAAAGTTAGGAATATGCATGTAGGATCAAGTCATGGAGAATAGCAATCTGGGGTAGATTGTAGGGCTGCAGCCCTCCAGGGTAAATACTTTTTTTTTTTTAATGGTGGTTCATTTAAAATTCCATTTTTGTTGTTTATTAGAACCTTGTTCATGCTGTTGTCATTAATGGCCTGTCTGGCTTTCCATTACACACCAGTGTTTCAGGGGATTTGTCATTTGGCTGTGAAGGTTAGCTTCTGTCAGGAGTTAGACAGACACCATCCTAGATCAATAATATAATGTGTCTTTTTTAAAATTAGAGCTTTACATATTTTTTGAGCAGTTGGGTTATTAGTTTATTCTTTCTTTTTAATGGAGGTGAAGCTTTGTGGGATTTTCATGTCCATTTCAAGAGTATAAGTGTTCAAATTATAAGAGTCAGACTGGAGATGCTGAAGAAAGAAGGCAAGATTTTTTTAAAAGACAACAAACCCCCACCCCACCAAAAAAGCCCCAAAATACCTTTTGGAAGTTTGTTGCCCCAACTAAATAAGCAGTTTAGTTTTGAAAATGAAGCATGCTGTTGCTAATTTCTGGATGCTAGCAGAAGTTGCTGGATGCCCGGTTTTTGGAAAGTTAGACCCTTAGGGTTGAATTGTGAATCTGTAAGCCTGACGATGGGAATAGGGTATTTTAAAACTCGTCTCTTATTTATGTAAAACTGTAGTTCAGGTTGATACCTTAACTGTTTTGTTTTTCTAGCAGTATACTCAATCTTTAATAGAGTACTAGTCACAAATCCATTTTGGAGTCTGAGTTCTGTTTAGAACTTTAAGATGCATGGGGGGTTTCTCTTAGGAATTAAACTACAACTTACCTTTACAATTTGGGATGAATCTTCTAAGGATTTCACAGGATATCTCTTGAATTCTTTCCAAAGAAATTAAAAATTGGATTTCCTGAAGGATGAAGCATGTTGGTCTCCCTTCTCATTGTCTGTGCTCAGGATGCTGATCAATAAAAAAAGCTCAGAGGATGCAAACTTTTCAGTGTTGAAATACACTGGTACTTATGTTCTGTCTATATTTCTGGAAATATAAAACCCTGCAGTTAAATAGTAATGATTGTTGGATCTACTTATCCTTGTAAACAGGCTAAGTAGGATTGGGGTAGCAGCTTACTGACACTGAAACTATTGCTATGAAACTATTGTATGAAAAGGTGTAAGGAGAAAGTCTGTACAAAATCATTTGTGGTCTCAGCTTCACTATTCAGTGGGCTCCTACTTTCTTCCAGCTGTTATTAAAAAGAATGTGAAACAATCTGGTTTTGTCTGTTTGCAGCCCCTTGGGCTGAACAGGGTGAATGTCGGAGAATCAAGGTTGCTCTTTTTGTGTGTGTGTGATCTCAAATAATGTATTGATTGCTTTTCTTGATACAGGAAGTAAAATATAGTCAGGACACAAACACCAGATACAACAGGATCATACTGCTGGTGTAGAGGCATTGTGGTAACCTGGGCACACTGGGCACAACAGTGGGTAACCTGGACACAACAGCAGTTCTGTTGACTGAAGTTAATCAGATGCAGTAACAGTCCTAAGTAATTTTTTAAGGCATGAATACTATATGTAAAGTTTTATAAGGTTTTCTGTGATCCCATTTTAGAAAGAAGACTTCAATTGAAGTTCCTGTCATTTTGGTTTGCCTGGTCTATAGTACTGTAGTACTGACTGTGTGCTCAAAGTTAAATCCCTTGGAGGTAATGTGTTGTTTTGCAGGCAGATAGTGTGTTGTGACATGAAGAGCGATTCCTTTTGGGGCCATGTCCTTCCTGCCACTGTAGAATGAGGAAACAGCTACCAGTGCTGGTATTTAGGCTGTATCTGGTGTTTCAAAATATTATTTGCATAATTTTTTCTTACAACTTGATCTGCCAGCAGAGCACATGGCAGGCAATCAATAGTCCTTCACATCAGAACCAATTTCAGTGCATTCCAGGATGTTCCCAGGTACAACAGTGTGCTTGATGTTCAGAAGGGCATTTGATGCTGCGTAATCTGTCATACTGTGTCGGTTTCCCTTGTGGGGAATTGCGTCGTTGGACTTCCTGTCTCTTCCCTTTAACCAGGATGTGTTCCATGAGTTGAGCTGAGGCTACCCCTGGTTCTGATGTTAGTGTTGGGGTGATGAAAATCTTTATGGCTTAATAGTGACCTAGCTTTTGTAAGCTACTACGTGGAGGAGAGAGGTCTTATACCGGTAATTGCCAGAGGCTGCCACCAGTCCTGGATTCTCAGTTTAAAGAAATTTGCATTAGGTGTTGCTACCACTTTATTAATCCATTGGGGCTGCAACATGTAGGGTCTTCTGTAGGAAGATTGGAGCACTTAGCCTTTGAACATTTGCATGGTGTTTCCCTTGATCAAATGGATGTGGAAGATGTATTACTTCTGATTATCTGTATCTGGAAGTAATATAGTTAGTTTTAGCTTTAGTCTCTGTTTGTATGTCTAACTACCAAGCTTGGATAAAAAGTGAGTTGGGAGTTCGTGGTCCTGTCTCACAGGGCTCCATGAGGTCAGCAGGAACTTGAGAAATGGATTAAAATGCCAGTGAAGCTTGAGCTATCTTTGCACTATGAAGAGTTTGATTTAATTGCCTGGAGTTGCTAAAACATCATCAAAGTGAGGGAAGTGTTTTGAAATGGACTTAGTATTCTGCTGAGAGCTGTGGAAGATTTCACCAGAAATTTATTCCTCTGCTTTTTCATTGAACAAATACAGGATTTCTTGAATGTTATATTTTCAATAAGGAGCATGTTTACTTACCTGCCTTAAAGGAACTTGAGAGGTGGATTTTAAATTTCTATAAAACTCAATGCTCCATAATAATGGAGGTGTTTAGTGTGATTTAAGTAATCAGTCTTGAGTGGGTGAGTTTATTGCCTTATAAGGGTCACTTCTACTCAGTTATTGCCTGAGCTTACCTTTTCAGAAACAAAGCTCCGAGCTCATCGCTTGGAGATAAGGCTCTGCATAAGTCCACTAGCTTCCTAAACAATCATGATCCGGCTTTTTATATACTTCACAGGAATGCTTAACTACTTTTTTCCTTGGTTTTAATGTGAAGTTTAATTCTGCCTAAATAAAATCTCAATGGATGACCCATGTTTTTCATAATAAGGGTGACTAAACTCTAGTCAAAGAATCATGTGAATTGTTAGTAAGGCTGTGTTTTATGTGAATAAAGGGGAACTAATTTAATCCTCTTTGGTCTTTGATATTAAAAGTATAGATTACATTATGCTGTTGTGTTCTTTGGTCTGACTTGTCAGATTCATACTAGATTATGTTTCATAATCAACTTTTTTTCCCTTTCAGTTAAAAAAGGAACAAAGATGTGAAAGTATACATGAGGTGCTTCAGGGATGCCGGTGCTTCAAAAATGTTCCAGGATCAGAATAATGATTGTGTGTCATGGTTTTGAACCCTTGGCTAGCAAAACACCACAACAACTGCTCACTCACACCCCCCCGCCCCCCCAGGAATGTGGGAGAGAATTAAAGGGGTAAAGGGAAAAGAGACTCGTGAGTTGAGATAAGAGTAATTTAATAGCTAAACTACAATAATTATAATAATAATGATAATAGTAATATATACAAATGAGTGATACACGGTGAAACTGCTCATCACCTGATGACCAAGTCTCAGCCTGTTCCTGGCTAATGATTCCTGAGCAGGGAGAATCCTGAAACCACATTCCTGGAAAAGGAGATAAGAGCCCAGGTGTCCAAGAGAGCAAGACGACCCCAAGAAAGGGGTGATTTGGAGCAAGAGAGAGCACTTCCAGGCAGAGTGTCATCTTTGTACTGGGCATGACGTGCACGATACGGAGTACACTCTTAGCCAGTTTCGGTCTCAATCTTAAACCTGAGGTTGAATCCTAGGCTAGTCACTGGGGCTATGCTCCCTCCCAGCTTCTCCTGCACCTGCAGACACTGGCAAAGCAGAGAGCTGAGTCCTTGGCTGTCTGGCGTCAAGTATAAATATTAGGATGTTATCAGCTGCCTTCTTAGCACAAATCCGAAACAGCCTCATGCTAGCTAATGTGAAGAAAGTTAACTCTTGTCCCAGATGAAACCAGGACAATTGTGAAATTTTTCACTTTCTTCTGTTCAACAACTGTCAGGCTAACTCATTTGTNAAGAATGACGCCCTTAGGACTTGTTCCTTGTCTGAGTGCACCTAGTTGCTTCTAGAAGCCAATGGGGGAAAAAGTGATTGTGAATCTAACATGAAAAAGTAAAAAAGCAGGCAATGTGTAAGATCCCAAGTTTGCTGTTTGCTACTTTTGAAATTTTGCTGGTTTGCATTTCTTTCTAAAATAACATTTCTAGATATATCCAATATAAAAAAGATTGAGAAGTCTGGACTTGCTTGGAATCCTGTCTTGAAGTTCACTCTAATATTTTGTTCTGAGGCTTTGTGGTTTGGCTTTTGCAAATGGTTCTAACAATGCAGGTGTTGCACCCTGAGCAGGCTAGTGACCAGTTTCTGGAAGCTGTGCTATCCTGTGCACGAGGGGCAGTCTGCCTTATATCTTTACTGGACCATGGCCAGGAACACCACCTTCAGCTAGTGATGTTTTACTGTCAGGAAACTTTTTTTCAAGTGTTGCTGGGGTTAGAAGACTGTCATCTATCCGATGCTTGCTTGTGACTTTGAGTCCTTAGTCAGCCTGAGGTTTTATCATTTTTTTCTTGGTTTTGATGGATGTTTTCTGATTCTACAGAAGGAGAGGGAGGAGTGAGTCACTCTCTAAACTGGAATACAGTTGAAGTCTATAACCCTGCATGCACACACTGAGGAGGGATGTACCAAGCATTAATGCTGAACTTCAGAGATCTGGATTTAGTGTCTGCTCTTCTGTGGATTTCTTCTGTGATTTTGGGCAAGCCACTGGCACTCCTTGTACTTGCGTTCCCCATATAGGGAAATAAAAAGCCATCATCTCAGAGGGAAAAGTCTTCTATGGTTGACAACTCTACTAATAGAGTGGTGGGAAACAAGGGCTCCCTCCAATAAGTGACATCCCAGAGGAGTGGCATAGCATAACCACAGTGGAGTGCACCAGGGAAAGCGTGGGTCTGTCCAGTGTGGACTGTCTTCTTCAGTCCTGGGCTCATTGGTTTGGCAGAAGGATTGGGCAAATGAAAGTAGCAGGGAAAACAGAAGGTTGATGCTACATGTATTGCAGCATTAGGTGATTTAATGGTTTGGTTCCGCATCTGAAGAAAAACAATGCCTGTAAATAACACTATTTTTGCTTTATTAACAAAACCCATAAACACAGAGTTTTCTGTGTGGTTTTTGGATCAGAACTTGAATTATGCATTTGGGTGCTTTCCAACCTGAATTATTCTAAGAAAGCACCAGGTTCAGATTTTTCATCCTGTATTGTTCTGAATGTGGCAAAAGGGGGAAATCAAGCATAGGCGTATCCTTCCTCTTTCTACTTTCCTGGCAAGAAACTTTAAAAAGAATCACAAATGTTTCTTCTTCAGCAAAATGCTGTGAAAAATGCATCAATTGAAAAATGTAATGCTCACCTTGTACTTTTTTGTCACTGTCTCTTAAACCTGAGGTTTTCTAAAATTTCAAGAAAACAAAAGGATGGGGGGAAACTGGAGTTTGTGTGACTGTATCTGAAGCCTTTATGTGTCTCTTTGGATGTAAGATCTATGCTTCAGTGCTTTGATGGTTGAATAGAAGAATATTATGATTTATATTCTTTAGTTCAAAACTCTAGTGGCAACATCAAAAGGTAGTAAACTATGTAATCAAAATCACAGGGGAGGCTGTTCGTAAGCCCAGTGGTGGGGAAAAGCAAAAAAAGACATTGCCTTCTTGTGCTTTTGCTGAGGAATTTTCTAAAAAAGACCTTTCTCAACACATGTGTTGAGATCTTGTAACTGTCATGAGATAGAGGTAGAGATTTATCAACAGAGAAAGGTTGTGACTGTTTCTGGTTTTATAAACCATATCTTGTAACCACTTTTTAATCTGGAGAGAGTGGATGGTTGGGGGTGATATGGTGGGTGGGAGAGACCCAGGGAGGGAAAGAGGGCAGACGAACCAGAACTGAAGTGTCAAACCATAGTCATGCTACAGGTCAGAGGCAAAAAACTAAGAAGTCTCTTAAGTATTTAGTCCAGTATTGTATTCCCTGGGCCACTTCACTGTAATACACCCGTGCACATGCCTTCCAGCTGCGTAGGGATTCACAGCTGTGGAAGTCCCTTCTTTGGAGGAGAAATTGGAATAGTGGTGCTAGTTCCAAATGGAAAGGGATGGTATGTTTTCAGTAGCTAACATGTTAATGATAGGCTAAACCTCTACTTACCAAACCAAACAGTGGCTTTGCAGTAGTTGCTCTGTCTTGAGGAGTGGGGTGCTGCTGGCTTTAGGACAGGTGTTTTGGGTTCTTTCTGACTGGAGTTAGTATGTCCTGGATGTTACTAGAATTCCTCCTTTTTTCTTTCGTCTTTTCCCTCTTTTAACCAATAATGACCGTATCCCCAGAGAGCAAATTTTTCTTGTTTTCAGTTGTTCTGTTGCGGACTAAATTAAAATCCTGTGCTTTACTTGGGGCTGTCAATGAATGATACCTTTCCTCACACATACAAGATGCCTGCAGCACAAAAGGCTGGTGTACTGTCAAGGGGATTGATGGTCTCCAGATGTGCAGTTCTGCAAGCTACATGCAGTGCCTACAGGCCAGCCTTGGACTGGTTTCTTGCCCCTTTGATGGTTTCACAGTGAAGTGATAAGCTGTTAGAGGAAACATTTTTCTTCCTTGTATGAATGTGGTTTGTGTAAAGAGAGGGGCCTGCTTTTGTAGTAAGAGAAGGTTTCACAGGGGATGTATGTGAGTGGGCAGACACTCTTCATTTTTATTTTTAGCTAAACAGCTATATTTGTTATCTTAAAGGCCTGTGTTAATGGAAATGCTAAAGGTGATGCTGCCTAATTAATGGAAATATTTAGGCATTGGTGGAGACATTCAATTTGTTGGACATAACATCAAGTACTACTTTGCTTTAGCCTGAAGACTTTAGAAAGCAACCCAAAGTGGGATTTTTAAAGGGCTTATCTTTTAAGAAGTAGCTCCTTCTGTAGATTAGTTTTCCTACATGTCCATGTCAAGTTGGACACCCAGTTAAGAGATGCAATGTGAAACAGTTTTTTTAAATCCTGGCCACAAGATAGGTGAAAGTGTTTTTTGTCAGCTTCTAAAAGCGAGTGGGTTTGTGGTCTAGAAGGTAAGTGAGAATTATGGCTTCCAGTGCAAAGTTGCTAAGTGCTCACTTGGAAAACTGCTGCCAATGTTTCTACTTAGAACAAAGAACCTGAATTTGGAAAATAATAGTGTATGATATGCATGTGTAGAAAACAGCTCTGCTTCCCTGCAAGCTGCTATTGCAATAATTACTCTTACCTTCTGTCTTGAGAGCATGATGCTAACTAGCAGCCCACAGCAAAGACAAGATGCTAGGGGAGGTACGTACATGGAAACATCAGTAACAACCATACTCTAAGTAGTTTCATGAGGCTGGAGTTCTTCCAAAATGTGATTTGCTGGTTTTACCTGATCTACCACAATAGTCTCTGTGCTTTGACAGTGGTATTTATTAAGTGTGAAAACAGAGACATTGGATGTCAAAAATTTACAGGACTAGCAGTCTTTGGTCAGAGTATTTTTGGTCACAAAAATAGCATGTATATGTAACACTGAATGTGCACGTTTGTCCTGTTACAGACAAGTGTCTGCACTCCAGCAGTGCCAGCATACTTCATAAGTTACCAAGTGATCTTCCCAGATTCGATTTAGGTCTTGGGACTGTTGCTGGTAGATCCTGAAAGCAGCAGTAGGGACTGTGTAACCATTTGTCCCTCTTCCACTGAGTTTATAGTGATGACATCCAGTGGAATCAAGGTTGCCTTGGTTACACCTGCTCTCAATTCCCACAGTTATGTCAGTTAGGAAACACAGAAGCTTTTTGCGTTAGTTTCTTATCTGAAAGGCATAACTAGATGATTCTTCTGATGTTATCATAATGAATAAATTAAATATGTGGCAGTGATGCTTCAGTCCCTCATGGGTTTGAGTGATGTGTGGATCCAGCTTCTAAGGAACTGAACTACCAGGTGGTGTTAGAGGCTGAAGTACAGCAAAGTAGTTGATGACTGACTGTTGGATGAAAATGAGTTTATTATTTCTGTGCACTGAAGTTAGAATCATAGAATCATTAAGGTTGGAAAAGACCTCAAGGATCATCAGGTCCAACCCAACACCACCTAACTCACTAAACCATGTCCCTAAGCACCACATCTACATGTTTCTTGAACACCTCCAGGGATGGTGACTCCAGCATCTCCCTGGGCAGCCTGTTCCAATGCCTGATCACTCTTTCAGTGAAAACATTTTTTCAATGNCTCTGCCCCAAGGCTGTAGCATTGCAGGGGGTTGTTGTGACCAAAGTGCAGGACGTGGCACTTGGCTTTGTTGAACCTCATCCAATTGGCCTCAGCCCATCAGTCCAGCCTGTCCAGATCCCTCTGCAAAGCCTTCCTACCCTCAAGGAGGTCAACACACCCGCTCAGTTTGGTGTCATCAGCAAACTTACTGAGGGAGCACTCAATCCCCTCATCCAGGTCATTGATAAAGATGTTAAACAGGACAGGCCCCAAAACTGATCCCTGGGGAACACCACTGGTGACCGGCCGCCACCTGGACTTAACTCCATTCACCATGACTCTCTGCGTTCGGCCATCCAGCCACTTTTTTGTCCAGCAAAGGGTGTTCCTGTCTAAGCCGCAAGCCACTAGCTTTTCTAGGAGAATGCTTTTTCAAAGTGGCTGTCTGTAGATGGTGCACGGTAGTTTATGCTTTTAAATCCTATGGGCTTTGCTTCAATGTTCATGTCAACCAAAATGATGGTTTCCACAGTGTATGTAGTAATAGAAGAGAGAAGATTGACAGGAAGAGGCGTGAACTTAGGAGGTGTTTTGGGTATCTAGAATGGTGAGGTGAGTACTAGACAGAAAATCTTAGTTTGGTAAGAATATATAAAGAAAAGAAAAAAAGAAAAAAACAAACCCCCTCCGCCCCAAAACTACAAGATGATGTTTCCCAAATTTTGTATTTGAACCATGGTGTCCTTTCTCTTACAAGGTAAGAGGTCTTCATGAGAGTTGTTCTACTGATTTTTAGGGTTTTTTTCTGTATAACGAGGTGCTAAATTTGACCTAGAAAAAGCAATTCAGTTTGTGAAGGAACTTCTCTTTGTATTGTGTATTGTTCTCCTTTCATTGTACATTACAGATGTGCCTAAAGCCACAGTCAGGATGACTTCTGTGAATCACTTCTCTCCTGGGTGAAATTCAATGAAACAGAAAATAGCTGAAAAGGATGGTTTGAATTCAGAAACATCTGTACAAGATCACAGAATCACAGAATGCTAGGGCTTGGAAGGGACTTTGAAAGATCATCTAGTCCAATCCACCTGCTGGAGCAGAAACACCTAGATCAGATCACACAGGAATGCATCCAGGTGGGCTTTGAATGTCTCCAGAAAAGGAGACTCCACCACCTCTCTGGGCAGCCTGTTCCAGTGCTCTGTCACCCTCACTGTAAAGAAGTTTTTTCTCATATTCAAGTGGAACC
>VZTO01024705.1:64175-76642 GCA_013400615.1 Syrrhaptes paradoxus
CAAATCTGATGTTAAGAGTAAGGAGGCAACTGGGAGACATGTTGTGTTGGTTGATTCTCTCCAGTTCCAAGGGTGTTCCTCAGGTGGGTGGAATTCTTTCCATTGCTGATGCAGTGGGCTTTTGTGAATTTAATCTTGGAAAATTAAAACATATTAAATACAGAGCTTTCCTTTTTGTTGGGGCTATTTTTCTTTGCTACATATTGTTGATAAAGAGACGTTCAAACCAAAGAACTCTGGGCTGAATATCATTAGTACAAAACTCTGCAATTTCATACTATGATTGTATTTTAAGTGTTGCCTGTGAGGGCTCTATTGTACCCTCTTCTAGGCCTGTTAATGTGGCCTCTTGTACAAGAGCACGTTTGAAATCTTGTTCATTGTTCCTCGGAGTGCATGAGGGTAGATTCGTTCTTCTGGTCATACTAGAGCTCTGCAATGAGAAAATTTGAAGAACAGGGAAGAAGATGAGAGAGTTTTGTGGAAAGGCATGTATGTGCCCAAAACCCAGTTGCATTAGAAACTCTGCCACTGGGCTTAGCTGATTTACAAACATTGTGTTCGTAGAACTGTTTGGTATTACCTGGTGTTGGGGCTGTAATAGCTCCTCTGTTTAATGCAGTCAAAAATGGAAGTTGGGTGTTAGAAGTTATGAGCAAAGGGGTAGAAATCAGTGTTTTGCCACAGAATGATTCAACGGCAGATGCTCATCTTTTGTAGTCTGGTTCCAGCTCCCCACCAGGGACTGGTGGGAGGAGTGTGAGTGGGAGATGAGAGAGACTGGTGCTGCCAGTCTCACAGCCCTAGCAGGTCCATGGACTGATTTGCCATGTGTCTTGATGGAACATGGGCAGATTGGCAAGTATGACCAGCCACCCCTCAAGTGGAATTGGTGGAGGAGATTTCTCACTTGCCTGCATCGATCGAACAAGCCCTGTAGAGAGAAGATACCCCCCCCCAGCACATACACACCCCCCAGTGGAGACAGTCTCCTGGGTGTAGGAAACAACTTTTGCAGAGCCTGTGTATTGCTTCAATTTCTTTCCTTTGTGTCTAGTTTTCGAATGTTTCTCATTTCACCTTAAACAATAATCTTGTCCTTTTTTTTTTTTATTTATTAGATGACATGAACAGAGAAAGTCATCTTTGCCTATCATGAAACTGTTCTTGTGGTACCTTTTGTGTTCATCTGTTTGTTAAATAACCAATAAAAGAAATGTCTCAGCCAAAAGCCTGGCCAAATCTTTAAAATCAGCATGTGGAGGGGAAGGTGGCAGCCCATGTACTGAGAGCAGAGCAGAGCTTTTTTAGGTGCACTGTTAGGGAGGAGCTGTAAGAACAAAGTGGTAGGAATAACCCTAGTTTGGTTATGAAGGGAGGAGTTTTGTGAAAATCGGTCTTCAGGGAAGTCTGGTCTTGTTTGTGGTAATTCAGTCACTGTCATATTCAAAACATGAATTTTGGAACAGCAGTCTGTTATTTTAAATAATTTGCAAGTTTACCTTTGGGCAACACTTTTTGGCAACTGATCATTTGAAGTGGTGGTTCTGAGTTGCCACGGTAGCAGAGAAATACCTGTTTAATGATTAACCAGTTAAAAACAAGGAGTGATAAGTTGATGGTGGTGGACAGAAGAGAAGGACGACAGGCCAAGCAGGGACCAGTAGAGGGGTAGCTGTGCTCCCTTCTCTTGGGCATGGCCTGTGCTGCAGGGGCAGGGAGGAGGAGAGGAGCGCGCTCGCGCTGGGTTCAGCTAGTGACTGGGGGGGGGGTCCTGCTGCTGTTGGGCTGGGCTGGGCTTGGTGGGACTGTCCTATGGCTCTGGAGTGGAATCACCCATCCATGCAGGTTGTCTTGCTTTAGGCACTCGGTGAAGGCAGGGGCTTCCCGAACTTCTCGCCCCTGGGCGCTCGGGTCGACCAGTGAGTCTCCCCTGGTGCGTTTGGAAGACCTTCCCCCAGCCAGCCTTGCTGCAGCTTTTGCTTACCTTGGAGGTCTCTGGTCTAGATGCCGCATGGGTTGTGTTGCCAGCTAGACCCGTGTACTGGGTCTGGCTCAGGTGGAGTTAACTTTCTTCATAGCACCATGCACGGTGTTTCAGATTTGGGACTAGAATAGAGCTTCCAGTGTGCATTTCTACTTCAAAACGTCTGTAAAATGTTACAACTCAGTTAAATGCAGTCTCCCTGATAACCCATCTGCTGACTGAAATTAATATAGATGGGTTAAAAATCTATGTGTGCAGCTTGAAATTGTTTTTACTTTTGAAAGCACACAGCTTGTTCATGCTTTGTGATACATTTAGAAATGCCCCGTAAGTAACATCCTTGGGACGTTACAGCGAGCTTGTTGTGCTTCCCACGACTCCTTTGGAGTTTGGCCCAGCACACTTTGCCGTTGCCTGGACCCGGCCGTTAGGCCAGGGGCCGGGAGCCGCCGGAACCGTTTCCCTGAGCCGGGGGTTCTCCCGGGCGGGGCGGAGACGGGGCCGAGGGCGGGGCCGCGGGAGCGCTGTCCCTGGTGCTGGCGCTCCGGCGCCGCCCCAGAGGCGAGGCTCCGGCAGTACCTGATCAGGTTTCAAGCAGATTTATTTTTTTTTAGTGTTTGGTTTCCTACCTCCTTTCTTGCCTGAGGATAAGGTGTTCAGCGAGAACTGGGTGGGAAAAGGGAGGTGATACATTTTCTAAACTGTTTTGTTCAAGTACAGATGATGGTAAATTTGAACTGTTTTATAGAACTCTTCTCATTGCTATGTCATCTGTGTTTTCTACAGCCATTTAATGCAAATGTTTATGAAGCTTTTAATACAGCTTATCTCGGGTTTTGAAACAGTTTTGCCATTATTTTTGAGAACCTAAGTGCCTGTAATGCCTTAAACCACAGGGACAGAGAGGATTGGCAGCCTGAGCAGGAAAAGGTGTAGGTGACATCATGTGACACTGAATCATTGCTGTCTGGTGGGGCAGAGCACTGGAAAATCTTTGGTGATAAATGGGTGCATAGATCTGAGAAGAACATGTGTGGTTAAACATGACAATTCAGGGCATTCTTTGTGGAGTTCTGGGAGGCTGGAGGGACCCAGCAGGGTGTCTGATGTGATGTCTAAGGGATATGTAAAAGAATCTGATCTCAAAAAGGAGGAGATGGGGGTGACATTGAAAATCACCTGAACGTTGAAGAAAAGACAACTGATACGCTTCTTTGGTTAGGCAATTTCTACTTTTTTCAGACACTTAGTCTTTGTGCTGCTGGGTGGAGCAGCATAAGAAACCCCTTTGAGTTCTTCAGTATCTGCTTCTCTATAGTGGTACTTTCTGCTGATCTCCTTTCTGTTTACCTCCAATAAGGTTCTTTAGTCTCTGAAGCTAATGAAAAAGAGGAAAGAAGCTCGTTTTCCCAGACTCAAGTGGAGGAAGGGGGGCTTATTGCTTTCTCACTTTTGTTAGGAGAGAGGGGACAACTTCTTCTCATTCTAATTCTCTCCAGACAATTTGATTGGTGTAAAGCCACAAAAAGGTCACTGATGCTGTGGAATGGCTTCCTGAATTTGTAACTACACAGCTTTACAGCATGGTGGAGGTTTGGATTTCCTTTAAGTCAATACTTGACTGCAGCCAGGTTACACGCCCTTTTATGGATTTCCTGGCTTATCCACAGCTGTTTTCTGGATAAGAATTAGGCTAGAGATCTCCGTTTTTCTTGCTGGGGTAATATTGAGTCTATTTTATTAGCTTAGTGCCTTTAATTTGCTGTCTTATCCATGTGCTCTATAAGGCAGTTCTTCCCTGCACTAGTTATCTGTGAGATTACTGGCTCGGGCTTCTAGAGAACAAATACCTAGAATTAATGTGAAAAGACATGTAGTAGGTGATCAGCAGGCTCGCACTGAGAGGATGCGAGAGGCTGCCATCCCCAGCTGTGTCCTGTTCTCTTGCTGGAGATGATTGCTTTCATAGCAGAGGTTGCAGAATGGTCACTGGGTCTGTTCCTCAGGTGCTCACAGTCTGGCAGACTAAAAAGAAGAAATCAGTGTTCATTCACATTAATACTCTGAACTATAGCCGTTGAGGTGCAAATTCAGCAGCTGTTCTGCTGTCCCAGCTCCAAGGGCAGTAATCTTATGGTGGAAAAAGGAACCATCAGCCACAGATGGACATTTGATTCTTTTTTTCACCCAAGAGAAATTATATAAATGTATTTCAAGTCTCCTTGTGCACATCCATGGCAGAAAGACGATACTTTCATGTGTTCACTGCTATCCCCAGGCTGCTTGTGCGAGTGCTCAGGATTTGAATTTTAGTTCATCCCAGGAGAAAATCTGTGATCAAAATAGTGCACGAGGCTATTTTCAGTAAGTGCTGTGCCAGAGGAAGGCTGTGTTTTTTCTTCCACTTTTCTTCATTAAACATTTTAGTCAAGAGATGTAACTGTACAGAATTCTAATATATGGAAATTACTTCCTCGTGGAAATTGGTTGTCCTAACTCATCTGGTTTAGGAAAAAAAACCTTTTTCTTTATTCCAGGTATTAGAATCATCCATGTTAATATTTAGAGGAGAGAATTTTGTAATTAACTCGTAATTTATTTTTATTTTTCTTTCTCCATCTGGAAATCCTCTTCTACAGTGATTTCTGATATTTTCTTTTCCATATTTTAATTTGACAGAAAATTTCTGACAAATGCTATTGGGGCTTAAACAGGACAACAACAGTGATGTGGCAGTGATGTGAACGTTAGTCATCTTGACAGCTTGGCAACTGATACACTCTGAAGAAAGCTCAGGTTTTTTTTCCTGCGGAAAGAAATGCATATGTCAAAATTATCAAGATGTCAGATTCTTACACAAAAGAAAGCTGGATGGGAGAGTAGGTATGAATTGAGGTTTTTAATTAGTGAAGCACAAGTGTTGGGTCTCAGTGGCAACTCTTTCTCCCCCCTTCTCCTTTTAGCAAATCAGAAGCTGTTTATTCCTACCCAGTCATACTCCTCTTTCTTTCTTCCAATTGTCTTACATGCCCAAAACACCAGCCACTCACTCAGCTATATTTGCTTAGGTGTATTCACTAATGGAATTAAGTCCTTGTTTCACCAGAAGCAAGAAAGACTGGGGTCCTTGTTAGTAAAATCAGAAATACTTCATTTCTCTTTTGTGCTCAGCACATGCCTTTCAGGGAAATGCCTGGTATTTCTAATCTATGTTGAAAGACTATAGAATAATTGTTATGTATTTATGGCTTTTAATACTAAATTCCCCCCTTTTTTTTCTTGCTTTGATCTTTCAGATATTCTGAATCTTAATTGTGTTTGGCTAAGAACAGTTGACTCAAGAAATTCATTCCTTCCACCTAGCCACAAGTATTTGTGTCAAAATGGCATTCAAAGCCTGATGGTAGAGTCCATATTTTCTCTGAAACATGCAGGAACGTCTATGGTTTCGTCCGTGGTCTCAGGTGATACAAATAGCAGAGGAAGTTGGATGTTGGTATGCATGGAGGGTAAATGAATGCAGTTTTCACTTTGTGATGGTGCCATAAAGCTGGACTTTATGAGAAGAAAAACAACAAAATGAGGTTAGAAGATGTAAGATTGTGTTCCCCTTCCTTTTTATTGTTTCTGTTGTGCCCTATCCTACTTCTTTCACTGAGGGTAAGTTAGACTGGCTCTAGGGCAACTTATCCACAAAACAGATGTTGCTGTGCACTGTGTAGTCTGCTTCAGCTACTTGGCAAACAGGCTTGTGTTGAGGGCTTTCCCCTGCCAGTTCCCTGCTTGTTGTCACCACAGTTTTTTTGGGTTTTTTTTCATACTCTGCTTTGTCTTTCCTTGAAATTAGCGCAGGTCACATTCAAGCAGTGTTCAATAAAATATCAGGGTTTAGATACCAGAGCAGTTATGCATACTAAGTTTGGAAAGGACATTTGGTTCTGGCCCAGTTTCACAGGTAGAAAGCTACAACAAAAAAAAAGGGGTGGGGGGAAGGGGGAGGAAAGAAAAAAAAGTCAGGAAGGACATTCTTCTGTATCCTCTGCAGCCTGAGTGTAAGGAATTTTAAGATATTCCAACTGTGAAGAGCTGGCATGTAATTCTGGTATCACTGTTGTGTTGTGGAGGGGACACAGGATTAGCACGTCCTAGCAACCAGAGGCAGAGCGCACACACATCCCCATGTACATGCGTCCTAACTTGGTGTGTTGTCCAGTTACTAACATCTATGCCAGCATTGAGGAGAAAGAACTGAATAAGGTCTTGAAGTAGTATCTTTAAGCTTACGTAATGGGACTAAAGTAGGGATGGGGCACGTTTCAGTTTTGTCTTAGTTTTTTTAGTCAGCATAGCTTTCATTGCATGTATTATTATACTAGCAGAGAATTCAGAGACCACTTGAGAAGTACAAAGACTTTAAAAAAAAATTAAAAAAAACAGCTGTGTGTGTGTTTTTTTTTTAACTTAAAGGAATAAAGCTGACCACAAGAGAAAGCGTCGCTTACCCCTTTTTCCTGAGGAAGATGAAACTGGAAGCTTCCCCAAGTAGCCAAAATAGCCTGCAGCAGAAGCCAAAGCAAAAGCAAAGCTCAGCAAGTGATGCAGTCCTGGCCATGATGGCAGCCCTCCTTTGTGCCACCTATTGCTTTGAAGTGCTCTTGCTTCTTTCCTTCTGCATGGTTAGTTTTAAGGAGAAAGTAAGATTTGAAGCTTAGCATCTGAAAGTGGATTGGTGTATTCTTTTGTTAGTGTTGGAGAGGAAAACTATAACTGCTACGGTCAGTTAGCTGTTTGCTTTGAAATTAGCCTTTTTTTCTCCTGACATGTATGGTTGTAAGGATTTGCAAGACATAATCCTATTCTACTAGGATGTTTATTTTTTTTTCCTGCTTGCTACCTGTGAGTGTTTATTTAAATACTCCTGTTTATTGAAAGAGCTATTTCATGCATGTCTTTTGCATGAAATTTTATAAAACATTCAAGACATCTTAACTCTAGTTTGATCTTGTGATGTAGGTATGTACCATTCAGTCATCATTCCAGCTCCATGTGTGCTTGCAACAAATCATAGTCCATTTGAAATTTCTATTTTATAGCCAGAAGAGGCATATCAAATATAATACATTGCAAAGGTTATTTTTTTGCTGTATTGATAGTAATTGTCCATTATTATCTTATGTTCGTGACATATATTTTAAGTACAAAGCTACTAGAACAGGGCTAGAATTTGCACCAATTCTGGTAATGATGGCAGCTTGCAAAAGCGTTGTCTTGGCTCAGTAGATCTGTTAGCATTTCCAGTAACCTTTCCCTTCTCTTGATTTAGTCCTTAATTTTCATCCCAGATGCTTTTGTTTGCATTTAAAAAAAGAAAAAAATGTGTTCATTTCTTTTCATGGAAAAAAGCTGAAAATAAATCACATTTAATGGAGAAATTTAGGGCTTTTGAAGGGGAGAAAGTATTAATTTCCAGATTCCATGCATGAATGTTTAAAATATTCTGTGTATTTATCTACTGTCTCTCAGCTGTTTTGATATCCTCATTTTATTCTATTTGTTGTGTGTCTTCTCAGGGAAAAGGAGACATAAAATGGGAATTTTGAAATAAAGCTAAGGGATAGAGCAAAGGGAAATGTATATAATATTAATAACAATAATAATGTCACATAATAAATTGGCACTTAGAAGGCCAAGTCCTTTGACTTTCCATGAAACTTCAAGTTGTTGCAGTTGCTTGGAAATGGGATCTGGATTTCTAAGTTAGGTGTGTTTTTAAAATATTACCATTTCCCTTGATAAGTGCATTTTGTTGTCTTTCAGAAGCCTAGTAATGCTCGGATTGTACTCGCTTGTGTCAGTATGGAAATGGTAGCAAAACAACCTGAAGAATATTTTGTCTGTACACTAAAATTTGTTGTATTTGTCTGTGGTCATTGCCCTGGAGATCACATATTTATCATCTGCTACTAGTAACCAGGAGCTAGTATTGCTAATCCATTCCTATAAGACACTTGTTTCCTGTAAGGTGCAAGAGGAATTTTATCTTCCTCTAAGAATGTTATGGCTGGCTGTTTTGCAATGGGTTTTTTTTCCAGAAGTGGCAAAGTTAAAGTTTTGACATGAGCAATATCACTTTTTCTATTATTGCCCTCATCAAAATCATTTCTGCATGTTATGAAATATTTAAAAAAACCCATAAAACAAAACCAAAACTTGCTGAGTTTCAGAGAGGAATTCCTATAGTCAAAAGATTTTTTTCCCCAAGTTAGTGAGGCAAATTAGGGTAATTCCAAGGTTCTAGAAAGGCAAAAAATGTTCTAAGGTACTACACAAGCTCCAAGTACACCCAAGTGTACTTGGGTGTGCAGTAGCCTACCTGTTGTGAAACGATTCTTGCTTTTTCTGAGGCTCTCCGTCTCTGTTAGAAACAAAATTTGGTGCTCAGTGGTCTGCCAAGTGTGAGCTGCTGTGGAATGGCAGTTGTCATATTTTATCCTTCATGTGTTTCCTTAGCAGTATTTCCCTATCATCTCTTCAGGTTCGAGGGCAAATGCTTGTAATGCTAGTATGGAAAAATAATATATTTGATTTCACTGAAAGCAGTGCATTATTACATGATATTGGTCTTGGAACATTTTATTTTCTTTAGAATTTTTTNACTGAGAACTGATCCCTCAACCTGCATAATTTTCCTCCCTGTTTCACTGATATGGGTAAGAGCCAAAGCAACGGATGATCAATATTACTAAGTTTGCATCCTTACAAGCTTAATGGTCAAGTTTAGTCAATTTAGGATTTAGCCTCCAATTTGTAGCTATTAAAAAGCAGGTTTGTCTAGGCCCTTTGCAGAAACATGGCATTGGTGGAACTACTCTAATATTTTACAAAAAAGATTAAGTCAGGAAAAGTAACAAAACTACATAACTTTTTTTTATGTCTTATGGGGAGAGTTGCTCTAAGTTTTAGGCTGAAATCTGTGTCACTCTTAGGACAGAGTATTTCTCTGGAAATTGTTATCCTTTCCTTTTCTTGCTGTTAGAATGAAAACACAGTCAACATTAGAAACATCTTATGTGTGTAATACATCTTGTAATATTTTCTGCAGACCCTTCACAAAGGAAGGGACTTTTAATTGAATGATAGATGGATGTAAATTTTGTTTTCCAATTCTCATCTATCTCTATTCTACTGGACATTCTCATAAAGGTACATTTTGTGGCATCAAAATTATTTGTGGATGATTCTTAGTTGGGAAGAATATGCACTCCTAACAACCTTGGGAGATATTGGGAGAGTTTAATTTGCATGAATTATTTTCTCTCCTAGGCAGAAAGGAAGAGCTTGTTTATGATCCCCAAAGTGATGCTGCAATATAAATGAACTATTTCATATTTTCCAGGAAGACAGGAAACTGGTTGTAGTAACAAGCATGCTATGTTGAAGAAGGTAGTAAATTGCAGTAACAAAGATAAACTGTTTGTCTGTGAAGTGTCTGCTGTTTAGATGTTTGGAATTGTACTATATTGAAACCAAAGCCTTCTGTCTTAACATTTATGGCACAAATCTGTCCCATCCAATGAAAGAGCAAGTGGCTAGGTAGAGGTATGGTTATGGTGCTGGGAATCTGTACCTCCTAAAAACCACTTCTGTAACATGTCCCTTGGCACATCAGCCTTGACCCTGATTGTATGGCCTCTGTGAATAGAAGAGAAAGCTTCAGAACCTAGGTGAAGTCTGTAACGAATTATGTGAATAAAAGTGGATTGTATTAGAGTTAGGGCAGAGTCTGAGGGGTCAGGAGGAGCAGGGGCAGTAGAGGGCCAACACTAGTGAATGTCAAATAAACTTGAAGGTTATACTGTGATCCTCAGAATCAAAAGTTTTTACATTGTGGCATTTTCCTGTATTTTCCAAAGTGATACAATTCCATTGCTTTGCAAATAGAGGGTAGGCATGATTGACAGGTGCTTTACAAGTATGGACCATGAAGCTGCATCACTACAACTGTGGCTTGATTTATAGAGAGTTTCAGAGTTAAAGCTCTGTGGGATAGGAGGGAGAGGGTAAACTGTGATCTTTAGAAGAGACANCCTATAGTCAAAAGATTTTTTTCCCCAAGTTAGTGAGGCAAATTAGGGTAATTCCAAGGTTCTAGAAAGGCAAAAAATGTTCTAAGGTACTACACAAGCTCCAAGTACACCCAAGTGTACTTGGGTGTGCAGTAGCCTACCTGTTGTGAAACGATTCTTGCTTTTTCTGAGGCTCTCCGTCTCTGTTAGAAACAAAATTTGGTGCTCAGTGGTCTGCCAAGTGTGAGCTGCTGTGGAATGGCAGTTGTCATATTTTATCCTTCATGTGTTTCCTTAGCAGTATTTCCCTATCATCTCTTCAGGTTCGAGGGCAAATGCTTGTAATGCTAGTATGGAAAAATAATATATTTGATTTCACTGAAAGCAGTGCATTATTACATGATATTGGTCTTGGAACATTTTATTTTCTTTAGAATTTTTTGTAGTGAAGTTGGTCACTGTAATCTTCAAATGATTTGATTGGACCTGTAGGTCCTTATCCATGAAATAATCACTCTTAATCGTGCAACTTTAGTATTGCTAGCCTGTCTGTGCTGCTAAGTTCATCATTTCAATATTTGACCTGAAAAGCTCAGAAAGTACCACTTTAAACCCTAGTTGCAATAAGCTTTTCTTGCCAGGAAGTGTAGAACATCTGCTGGTTGTTGATGTGTATGATGTTAATTGTTCATTGCTACAACTGGGGGTAATTGGTAGTATTAGAGCACTGAGAACTGATCCCTCAACCTGCATAATTTTCCTCCCTGTTTCACTGATATGGGTAAGAGCCAAAGCAACGGATGATCAATATTACTAAGTTTGCATCCTTACAAGCTTAATGGTCAAGTTTAGTCAATTTAGGATTTAGCCTCCAATTTGTAGCTATTAAAAAGCAGGTTTGTCTAGGCCCTTTGCAGAAACATGGCATTGGTGGAACTACTCTAATATTTTACAAAAAAGATTAAGTCAGGAAAAGTAACAAAACTACATAACTTTTTTTTATGTCTTATGGGGAGAGTTGCTCTAAGTTTTAGGCTGAAATCTGTGTCACTCTTAGGACAGAGTATTTCTCTGGAAATTGTTATCCTTTCCTTTTCTTGCTGTTAGAATGAAAACACAGTCAACATTAGAAACATCTTATGTGTGTAATACATCTTGTAATATTTTCTGCAGACCCTTCACAAAGGAAGGGACTTTTAATTGAATGATAGATGGATGTAAATTTTGTTTTCCAATTCTCATCTATCTCTATTCTACTGGACATTCTCATAAAGGTACATTTTGTGGCATCAAAATTATTTGTGGATGATTCTTAGTTGGGAAGAATATGCACTCCTAACAACCTTGGGAGATATTGGGAGAGTTTAATTTGCATGAATTATTTTCTCTCCTAGGCAGAAAGGAAGAGCTTGTTTATGATCCCCAAAGTGATGCTGCAATATAAATGAACTATTTCATATTTTCCAGGAAGACAGGAAACTGGTTGTAGTAACAAGCATGCTATGTTGAAGAAGGTAGTAAATTGCAGTAACAAAGATAAACTGTTTGTCTGTGAAGTGTCTGCTGTTTAGATGTTTGGAATTGTACTATATTGAAACCAAAGCCTTCTGTCTTAACATTTATGGCACAAATCTGTCCCATCCAATGAAAGAGCAAGTGGCTAGGTAGAGGTATGGTTATGGTGCTGGGAATCTGTACCTCCTAAAAACCACTTCTGTAACATGTCCCTTGGCACATCAGCCTTGACCCTGATTGTATGGCCTCTGTGAATAGAAGAGAAAGCTTCAGAACCTAGGTGAAGTCTGTAACGAATTATGTGAATAAAAGTGGATTGTATTAGAGTTAGGGCAGAGTCTGAGGGGTCAGGAGGAGCAGGGGCAGTAGAGGGCCAACACTAGTGAATGTCAAATAAACTTGAAGGTTATACTGTGATCCTCAGAATCAAAAGTTTTTACATTGTGGCATTTTCCTGTATTTTCCAAAGTGATACAATTCCATTGCTTTGCAAATAGAGGGTAGGCATGATTGACAGGTGCTTTACAAGTATGGACCATGAAGCTGCATCACTACAACTGTGGCTTGATTTATAGAGAGTTTCAGAGTTAAAGCTCTGTGGGATAGGAGGGAGAGGGTAAACTGTGATCTTTAGAAGAGACATTTTACCTGCTATTGTTTAGTTCAGCATAAGCCTTAAGAGCAGCTTCTGTTTGGTCAGCTCTGAGTTGTTTCTCTGTTTTAGGAAATGGAAATTACCCGTTGAAAACAAGCTCAGTTTCTCTGAATCCCAAGTGTTTTGGACTTATTTCATGGAATTGTTCACAAGCCTTTGTGGAAGACACTGTAGTCTATTCCTGAGTGTAGAAATGTGTTTCTTTCCCTCTTCACACAGAGGACTGCATTTGTCTTTGATCTAA
>VZTO01024705.1:80576-128808 GCA_013400615.1 Syrrhaptes paradoxus
CTGTGAAAATTGGTTTTTTTTTTTTTTTTTTTTTGTCTCTGTCCTTGCCAGGTGGTTAGAAGCAGTATTGAGTATAATAAAGGAGAGTTAAGGTTGTCAGCAATCCAACTGCGAGCTGAGTCTGTCTGCTTCTTCAGTGGGTGTCATGTAATGGGGATGGATCTGCTCTCCAAGCCCTGCCATCTTGAGTGCAGCTGGGGCCTCTCAACAGGGTGCTGTGGCAGAGTCTTGAGAAATAATGGTCAACGGCTGAACGTCCATATGGAGATCAGTGACAACCGGTGTACCTCAGGGGTCTGCATTGGGCCAGTATTGTTTAGTGTCTTTGTCATTGACATAGATAGTGGGATTGAGTGCACCCTCAGCAAGTTTGCCGATGACACCAAGCTGAGTGGTGTGGTCAATATGCTGGAGGGAAGGGATGCCATCCAGAGGGACCTGAACAAGCTTGAAAAGTGGGCCCATGAGAACATCATAAAGTTCATCAACACCAAGTGCAAGGTCCAGCATGCAGGTGGGGACAATCCCTGGCATCACTACAGGCTGGGGAGTGAAGGGATTGAGAGCAGCCTTATGGATAAAGACTTGGGCATACTAGGTGATGAAAAGCGGGACGTGAGCTGGCAATGTGTGCTCACAGCCCAGAAAGCCAGCTGTGTCCTGTGATGTATCAAAAGAAGCGTGACCAGCAGCTCAAGGGAGGTGATTCTCCCCTTCTACTCCGTTCTCATGAGACCCCACCTGGAGTACTGCATCCAGCTCTGGAGTCCTCAGCACAAGACATGGACCTGTTGGAGTGAGTCCAGAGAGGGGCCACAAAAATTATCAGAGGGCTGGAGCACCTCCCATATGAGGACAGGCTGAGAGAGTTGGGGTTGTTCAGCCTGGAGAAGAGAAGGCTCCACAGAGACCTTATAGCAGCCTTCCAGTACCTAAACGGGGCCTACAGAAGAGATGGGGAGGCACTCTTTATCAAGGAGTGCAGTGACAGGATGAGGGGTAAGCTGAAAGAGGGTAGATTTACATTAGATATTTTACTGTGAGGGTGGTGAGACACTGGAACAGGTTGCCCAGGGAAGCTGTGGATGGAGGTGTTCAAGGCCAGGCTGGATGAGACTTTGAGCAACCTGGTCTAGTGGAAGGTGTCCCTGCCCATGGCAGGGGGGTTGGAACTAGGTGATCTTTAAGGTCCCTTCCAACCCAAACCATGCTGATTCCATGAAATTA
Organism: Syrrhaptes paradoxus; assembly: GCA_013400615.1. Classification (NCBI taxonomy): domain Eukaryota; kingdom Metazoa; phylum Chordata; class Aves; order Pterocliformes; family Pteroclidae; genus Syrrhaptes; species Syrrhaptes paradoxus. The sequence continues at coordinate 81,804 of VZTO01024705.1, forward strand.
AGGCTTTATGCTTTTTGCTATTGAAAATAATAACTTTGCCTGCTGGGCCGTTAGCTGGACAGTTTCAAAACTACTACCCAAAACAATTTTGAAAGCATTTTCCAAGTTTCTTCTTGGCAAAGCTGGAAGGCTTCCAGTGAGATGCTGTAAACCACCAAAATAACTGAGGGTACACTGTGCGTTTGGGTGTCTAATAGTTGAAGGCAAGCTTGAGCAGAAATAATGGATCTGACAGTTTCTGGCTTGCAATTGGAATAGATTTTTTTGTCCTCTCAAGTTTTGAGAAGTCTGGATTACAATTACAAATTTTCTTGTCTCCTGTCCAAGTTAATGCTATTTAATAGTAGATTTTAAAGACTAATTCTTCTGTGTGCTGTTCCCCATCCTTCCTGCTTCTACTAAAATTCAATAAAAGCAGTTGTGTTGCACAGGTTTGGCTTTTTTTGGCTTCAAGAAAAGCCCTTTAGCCATTGCAGTCAGAACATCTAGAACATCCTCAGGCTGGTTTTAATTACCGCAGTGTCTGCAAGTATCCCTGAAACTTGGAGGACAATTTTACATCTATTCTGTAGCAGGTAGGGTTTTGAATTGACAACCATCCAACATTGCTATAAGGGTTTTCAGGATTATTCCCCCCCCCCCCCCCAGCATTATGGTGCAGTGCTGAAGTAGCTTCACTGCTGCAGCACTTCTGTCCTCTGGTTTTCTGTGTACACTAATGTTGAATACATTGAATCAGTTTGTCCTGCATTCCTCAGCAAAGGTAAAAGTACACCCAAAGTCGTGGTACCTTACCCCATTCTGCCATTCTCCTGCATGTATTGATGCTCTGTTATAACCACCCATAAATTGTTCAGAAGAGCATATTAACTCTTGTGCTTTACTGTGTAAAATGTATCTGATGGTGTAAGCAGCTCGTATGACAGCTTTCCAGAATTTTGCAGGTACTGCCAGAATCTAAAGGTGGTTGAACCCTCATTTATAAACTGGTTTTAGATAACTTGATGATTTTTTGCTTTATAAGAGAAAATAACTTCCCCCTGAGAGAAAAACAGTCTTATATAAATTTAGGAGTGCCTTGGCTAGGGTTATTTTCTTTACTCATTTATGAAGCAAAACCAAAGTGGTGTACTTCTGACCTCTAGAACTTTTTCAGAGATGATTCATACAGCATGTAGATTATATTTTTCATTTTCCTTTGACTTTCCTAGAACTCCAGGTGAATTCATGGCATCCTCTTTCCATCTTTCCTCCCCCCTCCCCATTTAATTAAGGCTGGGAATTCAGGTATTCAAAACCCATGAGATATAGTAAGTTTCTTTGAGAATTAATGAATCACAATGAATACATGCCCTGTTTTCTACTCTTTGCTAAATACAGAGGCGGGACTGGGTCATGTCCTCCGCTGTCACTGGTACCACATCAGCCTCCTTAACCAAGTTGATCTCTATCTTTACAGCTGTAGGGAGTTTTGCCTTCATTATTCCTACGGAGGGGCTGCTCCTGAATGCTTAGGAATTGGCTTTGAATTTCCAAACTATATATATGTTGTTGGGTTTTTTTAGAGCCATTTGTCCTTGTGTCAGTTGTATATCCTTAAACCTGAATAGTTCTTTTTCTCTTCTCAGTGTTTATCTGTGAATATACTGACCAGTGAAAATCCTGTCCTTTCTCAGCCTGGTTTTGGGAGTCTGAACACATTTGAATCCACCCTTATGTGGGAGGCTCTCAGATATACCTGCTTGCCATGCAGTCCTGTTTACCTATGCCCAAGGGAGGGGTTCAGATGCTGCAGATGCTCAGCATCCTGTATCTCATCTCTCCAGTGCTTGGTTCTCTTTCTCTGCTGTAAAAACTGGATAGTTCTTAAGTGCACTGCAGATTTTATTCATGATTGCACATTATGTTCTATGCTGCCTTAACCAGTTGAAATTACTTCACTGCAACCATGCAAATAAAGCACTTGCAGTGTGGCCTGGAATTAAGCTGTGCTGGGAACTAACTACCTTGGCCTTTTTTTTGTTCTTTCTCAGCCTTTTCACTAATTTTGTTTTTTAAATATAGTCAGCTGTAGACATATTTTCAAATACAATCCTCCTTGATGTTGATTAACGTATTCTGCACATAGTCCATCAGGGGGATTTAATTTTGTTTTCAATATTACTTTTGGACTTAGTCCGAAAGATCTAAGATTTTTATTTCAATCACCCGTTTGTCTGCTGAAAAAATTTGAAAGTCTAATCTCCTGCCCACCACAGTAATTAAAGATTGGAAAAAAGATTTGGCTTGCAAATACTGCATGCACAATGAAGTAGGAAAATGTGCTGAGTTAGACTTGTGGATTAAAAGATAGATTGATTGCTTTATGAAGCCCTGAAGTTAGCCACCAGTGTCTAAGAAAAATTGTGTTCATTGTTATGGTATGTGTCAGCTTTCTTGGCAATTGACTAGAAAATCTTCTAAAGCTTAATCCAGGTATCTCCGTAAATAAATGTTGCTTCTGTCTCATGAAAGATTCTTCTCTCTGCAGAACTATTTCATAAATGCAGCATACTGCTGGGAGGGAAACACACCAACCGTAATGGTAGCCAAGGACTGGGGAGCCACATGTATACCAATCTGGCAGCCAATGTATAGCTTTTAGGGAAATAAGCCACTGTAAAGGATAGATGTTCTGGAGGCCAGGTTGTCAGCTGCACATGTGTACATACACCCCCCCTTCTTGCTGTTGTGTACATAACACTGCCATCCATCATGCATTTTGGGTTTTTACAGTTTCTTAGCAATATAACTTTTTTTTTAGTGTTTCTCTCTTCACAGGTTTTAGAACAGCTACTCTCTGGCTAACAGCCACAGTTATCTCTCAGTTGGGCTTCAGGGAGGGGATGCATTTACTCCATCAAGGAGCCTCCATCATCACTGAGCAGCAGTGGAGAAATTCAGCTCCCTTGTCACCAGGCACAGCAGTGACTTCTCTCCTGGGCTGTATAAATTTTGGTCTTTAATACCATGCGAGCATTACAACACAGAAGAGATGCAGCACCTTTTGCTGTTCTATTATAGTTAAGTGCTTTGAAGAGTTTAACAAAATGTGATCTCACCTCTAACTGTGCGTCCTTTTCCTGGTAAGAGGCCAACTGACATGCTGTCCTGGGTTAAGCAGAGACAGAGTTAACTTTCTTCATAATAGCTAGCAATAGGCTGTGTTTTGGATTTGTTCTCAGAAGAAAGCTGATAAAAAGGGATGCTTATGCAGCTGCCAAGGTCTTTCAGCTTCTCTGGCTGTCTGCAAACGGGAGAAGCTGGGAGGGAGCACAGCCCCAGTGACTAGCCCAGGATTTGATCTTAAGTTCAGGATTGAGACCCAAAGTGGACAATAATCTATTTGATAACATACATGTCATGCCCAGTATATAGGTGAGGACCCTCCGGAAGATTGTCCCTTTTGGTTCCGGATCTCTCTTGCTCTGGGTCATCTTGCTCCAGGTGGTTGCTCTCCCAAGGTCTCCCCCCGGCCCACCCAGGTCAGCTCTTGCTCTGAGATGCTCGGACTGTTACCTCTGTTCCGTGAGTGCGGTTTTGGGACTCTCTCTGCTCCGGGATCATTAGCCGGGAACAGGCTGAGCCTTGGTCATCAGGTGGGGGGGGGGAGGGCAGTATCACTGTGTATCACTTATTTGTATATTTGTATATAGTATTATTTTCAGTATTATTGTAGTTTAGTTGTTAAATTGTCCTTATCTCAACCCACGAGTCCTTTTTTCACTTTACCCCTTGTCCTTCAGTGGGGGGGTGAATTGCGTGAGTGGGTGTGTGGTTTGGCTGCCAGCCAAGGGCAAACCCATCACACATGCTATTGCTGATGCTGATGTAATTTGTCTGTCTTCTTGAACAAGACTTTGTTGCATCTTCCTCTTCCCTTTTTACCCTTCCCTCCCCTCCTTCCCACCCCCTACTTTTTGCTTGTTTAATTGGGATTCAGGACTTCAAAAATCCTCTTTTCTTTGAGGAAGAGCTGGGTTTTGTTCCTTGTCAGAGAGAGAGTGAATGACAGTCCCATCTGCATAGGTACATTCTTGTTCCTCTCTATTGATTTAAGGAAGGTATCAGCCACTAGTTTCTGAGGGATTGGCTATGCTCCCTGAGAGCATATATAAACCTGTTGGCAGCTGATGGCTTCATCTCATTAACTGCAGCATATATTGGCATTACATGGCTTGAAATTACTCTTGAGTGCTTCTCTCATTTATTCTAGCTCATTGCGCTGGTCCTGTCCTTCTCTGTGGCACAGGCATAGCCGAGATATACTCATGGGCCCTGATCTATGTTTATTGTGTAGGAGGACAGGTTGGTTGCTAGAAGGTGGTTTTGGACGATGATGGCCGAAGATGAGTTGTGAGTTCATGCTGAATGACAGCTATGCTGTACACTTTAGAAAAACGCACTCTGAGCTATACAAGAGTACTTCTGCTACAGCTGGGCTTGACTGCACCACGCGTAGCAAAGACTTCAGGTGTCATCTTAAGTGTAATCCAATGTGACACGCTAATTCTACAACTTGTATTTCTCCTTTCTTTTGTGCCTCTTAGGGTGTTTCAAAGATGACCGTATTGCATTCTGGACTTGGATGTTTTCAACATACTTTATGGAGAAATGGGCCCCCCGGCAAGATGATATGCTCTTCTATGTCCGTCGAAAACTGTCCTATGTCAGTGGTGATAGTACAGAGGGGAAAAAGGTGAGTAATGATCTGTTTTAACCTGAGAAATTTAAGGTAACATGGGATTTGATGTTCTGGAGTACCTGACGCATCTGAAGAACTACAAACCACGGATAAGGAATCTCTAGCTCTGCCCACCACAAGAAGTTACACGAAACTGTCTCATAGTGAAGTACTGTGGTTAATGCTATGAACATCAGCAGCAGCATAAGTGAGCTTCACTGTCACAGGCTTGAGAAGATCAGGGAGTTTACATGCTTTTTTTTTGGAAACTTTTCTGTTGGTTAGCCTGCATTTAAGGGGAAAGGGAGGATATTCATGCTGATTTTTTTTTTTTTTGTTTTTCAGTGGTGATAATTTATAAATTGAAAGTTCAAATCTGTAGAAAGGGAGGAAAAAGGAGGAGGAAGGTAGTCACTTCAGTGTTTCTAGAGGAACCTTCCCTGAGATACTAGAGTATCAGGAATGGATACCTGTTGGGTACTCAGTAGCAGAATACGTGCAGCGTTCTGGAGCTGGGATACAGTAGTGACAAACAGTGAAGAAACAATTGTATTCTCATAATTGATGTTTAAGACAATATCTCCTCCTGTAGAAGTACTGTTTCTTGAAAACACCTCATCAGGTAGTGTAGTGCTGCTGCACAGGTGTTTTCCCACTAGAGATCTCAGTATTTTTTGGCAGTTTTTGTCTTAGGTGGGGGAAACAGAAGCAAGAGAAATTATGGTTTTATTAGGAATTAAGGAGGTGGCTGCAGAAGATCAAAAGCAGGAAGCTAAATGGAGGAAAAAAAGACTGTAGTTAATTTCCTGATATATGTAAATAATGTACACTGTTGTTGAATGACAGATATATGTGCATGGTGTATGTGAGAGTATTTTTAACCAGGTGTTCCAGAGTTCTCTGGGTTTAAATGTGGTGATGTAAGGAACCATAGTTGACAACTCCCTTGAGAAAAGGATCCCAGAAGATTTTCCCACATTTTTGTTGGAGATACAGGAAACGGGCAGAATTATCTTCTTTCTTCCCCTCACTCCTCCAAGTTCCATCCTGACAACCACTAAGGAGAAGATGGCAACGCATTTTTCTTTCTGTGTCAGATTAGTGCTCTTTGGCCTGCATACTTGGAGCTTTAAGACTTTTGGAGGAAACTTTCATCCTAATCATTGTTTAAATTATTATAAATGCATTCTTGTTTCACATCAAGCAATATTGTGGCTTTGTTCAGCCTGATAAAAGCATGGGTTGTTTAACCTCTTGTCCTTCCCAGCAAAGAAGGTGAACTTCAGAGGAAGCCTGGTCGCTTGAATTCATTCACAGACCCCTGATCAATCTCTGTTTAACTTATTAATCAGTTTAAAGTGTTTGAACCTCTCATGGAGAGGAGACAGTGAAATAAACCCTTACATTTGCTCTCAGAGCTTTATTTAAGCTTCCTAAAAGCATCATAAATAATTTTATTTGTCAAGAGTTTTCATAAGTGGTAGTTATTACAAAATCGGCATTTAGTGAATTGCTTATTGTAACAACTTAGGGATTGCCTTATAGCACACACAGTATTTTATAACTCCCCCTTGACTGTTTGCATTTTGCTCAGCCCCCAAGAAATGAACCTTTTCTGTGACTTTGAAGTACTTCAGATGCTTTGTGAAACTTCATAGTTTGGTGATTTTTTTGGTATTTGTGCAGCCCTCCTCCTGTTTGATTTCAGCTGACTGCTTTGCAGTTCCAGCTCCTTTTGCATCTAATTTTTGAGCCTGTCCTACCCCTACTCTTTGAATTATGACTAGACAGGTTTTTATTTTACTTTGTAGTTTTGTCCATTCTTTCTTGAAAGATGATGTCAAAATACCAAAGTCATCATTAAAAGGGGAAGAAGATAGAGGCTGATGTTCATAGAAGTCAAATATAACTTAAAGCATCCCTGCCACCCACCAAACCGTGTGCTCTCATTTATATCCCCAGAGGTAGACTGAAAAGGCACATGAAGTGGAGAGGTTCAGAGTAGTTTGGGACCATGAAAGGCTAGAACTGGAGCTGCACTATTGGCTTCTGCCTTGTGCCCATGCTGTGTTGAATGGCCTGGTGATGATTTCTCCATGGGCCATGCAGAAATTGACCATTAAGTAACCATAGAGGTGGGTCTCCTTCTGTCTTGGGTAAGCAATGAAGTTCAATGTAGTTCTTCCATTGACATACATATATGTGCTCTGCATTTGCCTGGCAAGTCTAGAGTTTGACTGAAGAACGCTGGCAGAGACGCATGAGGTGAATTGCTGTCCTGTGACATCTCAGGGCACTAGTTTATATTCATGAAAATAAGACCTGCACAGTTTTTGAGCACAGTAGTCTTCTGTAGGACTGATGACAACAACAACAAAAACGGATTGAGCAGGGAGGGGCTGTTTGTCTGAATGCTGACAATGGTGATGTTTGTTTTCTGAGATGATGAGCTCATGCGGCATGTTTGCATCATTTGTATGCCATGGTGTGACGATTCATATCAGCGAGAAGGAAATGTCTATCAAACAGCATTCAGGTTTTGATGGCTGTCCTGTATGATTAAAAGTCATTCCTGCTTGTGATGTTTTTTCTGTGCTTGCTGGAGCTGAAGAATGTCAGCAATAACATTTGATTTTAAGTTGAAGTCTAATAGAGGATAAGCAGAAAACCTGGTAGGGTCAAGATTAGAGGTTCTGTTCAATTTTTAAGGCTGAATGAGAAGGGCTTTGGATGCAGCTTAGTCCCAACAGTTTAAAGTAGTAAAGGTAATGATGGTAAACTTCTCTACCATCATAAATTTTATTTTAAAAGGCCTTTTAAATTATCTACTTCATAGACCACCACAGTCTAAACGACTTTCCATTTGCTTCTCTTTTCCACCCCACCAATTTCTAAACTGCACGTGTATGGGTGAAATAGCAGTTAAGCTCCTAATATGGTCTGTGCCAGGGCAGAACCACCATATCAAATATCAAATTTTGGGCTATATTCATTGCACAGACTCTTGGATCCCAGAGAAGTGCATTCAACTCCGTGTTTCCTTGGCGTGTCACAGTAGCACTCTTGAAGCTTTTCTTGCCAAGTTTTAAAGATACTTCTCTCAGTGTCTTTAAGCAAAACCACAGACCCCATCTATCGGGATCTGTGCAGGCAGGGCACTGTGGAGCGTAGCTCTTCTCAAGGTTAAGGGATTTGGTAGGCTTTTTTTAAGATGGAAGCCCTTTGACTTGTCACTGTTTATGCACCATTAAGTCAAGACTCAAAAAACCCCCTTCCCTGCTGCCTTGCACACCAGCTGATGTGACCTCCTGGAAAACATAAGCCAGGTTTGATGTATGATGCTCACTTACAAAGGGTCCCGTACCTTGCCAAAACCTACAGCTTTAAAAGGTTAAAGTGTTTGGGCTTGGGATTTTGGTTTTAAAATTGTATTAGATCAAAATTAATATCTCTGTCTCCAGTGCACAAGGCATGAAGGATTATACTTTGTTACAGCTGCAAGCTTCTTATCTTTCTGTAGAGAGAAGTTTTACTTTCTCATGGGACTACAAAAGGTGCTAGTATGGTGTTAACAGAGGTGACTGCCCAGTAGGGAAACTAAGGTAAAACTTCAGAGAGAGCAGAAATAGGCTTTATTAACCCCTTCAGCCTTGAGTCATGCTTTGTCACCTTAAAAGGGTGTTGTATTTATAAACCAAAGCAATAAAAAAAGATAAATTTAAGACACTGGTGGTGTATGTTCTGAGCTTGCCTGGATTTTGGAGTAGGTCCTGTTTTCTTCAGCATCATATAAATGTGCAGGAGTAGAGTTGCTGCCAAATGCATGGGGTAGTCATTTAGGCTGTTAAGTCTTCAGAAAGTTCAAGCTACTGAAGTTGTGGCTGCAGCTTCAGAAACAGAACTGAACAGGAGCCATGGTTTACACGTTTGTGCATCTGGACCTGTGACACAACAAATATTGGCTGTGGTAGGAGACCAGTTAGTTTCCAAAGCTGAATTACTTTAGGCACATGACTCCCACTGCAAATCACGGGATTTTTGTAACTGAATCTCTAATTCACTGTCACCATCTGTCTGGCTGGAAGATCTGACAATCTGATCTCAGCATCTAGCAAAAATGCAAGTTTTAAAGATCTTATGCTGCTGTCTCTGTTGTACCTTTCAGAATAGTGCTGTTTTTTGGTGTTTTTTTTTTAAACACTGTAAGCAAACAGGATTTCTCCAGAAGTGCTGTTTGCTGTACTTCATGGCAGTTACGCATCACCATCTGAATGCAACAGAGAAACAAGTGGCCAAAAAATGCATCTTTTTTTTGCCAAACAAATTCTCTCCTTTTACATGGATAGTATGTGGGAACAAACAATGATTGCAACATGTGCAAGTCAGTACAGAGAGACAGCTGTTCTGCCTCAACTCTTCCGTTGTGCTGAGTTTGTGGAGGTGTTGTAGTGAGTAGGAACAGTGGCTTCTGCATAAAAGGACAGCATCAACGTGTTGCTCTCATTTTGAAGAATGAAAAAAGAACACTGGCCTTATCAGATTGATATTGCTATTTTATATAAGGAGCTGAACATCTTAAATGCAAAGATTTAGCTTTTCTTTTGCAATTACCCTTCTGAGAAATTCCTGTGCTTTCTCATGCTCTCTTGCTGATTTTTAGATGTCTAAACATGTGAACGTAAAGGGGCTGCTACTTGATAGCCTCTGCTCATGGTGCATTTTTTGCAAGACAGTCTCCTTTTCCTATGTGTGCTGTGTCAGACTGCTTGGCAAAAACAAAAATACTGACACAGGTGTGACAAGAACATCCCTTTCCGACATGGAACTGGATCCTGCCGTCTGTGTCCGGGAATGTGCTTGTGACATACCTGGAAGCCTAACAACCAATTCAAGGTGGAGGTGCTTTCATATTCTGTCTTATTTCCTGAGTAAATTTGTGTTTGAGACAAAGTGAGCATGCAGCTGAAACATCCTCCCCGTTTTCTCATCAGTAACCCAAGTTTATGCATTTCCGCATCCAACAGAGTTGGTTTGAAATGTGATAACTTATTAACGTTCTGTCATCTTAGTTCTCCAATGTCTTTGTCTGCTGCCTTCATTACTGATGAGTTACAAGGCTTCCCTTGTTTTGCTGACTGTATTCTGCATGAGGCACACAATGTGTTGCTTCAGGCACTCGTGCTTTTCTGGGGAGGAATTCAGGAGCTGGGAAATATTACAGGAAAAATATAACGGTGAGCAACCTGTTATATCTGAAAGGATTGGTTACACTGTGGTCTGTGGCTGTATTTTGATGGTGCTTGAATAGTCACATGTGTATCTATCCTTTCAATTTTTGAAAGCTGATTTAGCAGATTTATAGAACATTTGAATTGGGGAATGAAAGTTGATGTGATTCACACAGTACAAATGTTAGGTAGCAGCTAGGGTTACTTTGTCAGTATCTCAAATACAGTGATTTCTTGCCTTGATGATACTGATCATTATGTTTTAGCTCCTAGTCTTGTCTTGCTTAGCCACAATTATAGGGTCTGTCTTTGTGCCAGAGCTATGCTGGGGGAAAACAGTTTCTACACCCTGTGAATCTTATACTTTCCCCTTATTTGGGTGATGAGCATCATCAAGCATTCAGACTGCTCCTGTAGTTTGAACAACTTGCACTTTTCTTATTTTTAATCTTTTTATACCTCTTCTGCTCTTGCTACAATTGCAAAGACAGAAAGAGATTTTCTGGTTTCTTTTCACATGAGTAATTTCAGTTATGGTTGGTTGAAGTCAACTTTTAACTCTGTGGGTCCCATTAGCTTTTCTCAGTGTTATAATTTACTCCTCCTTATTGCCTTAGAATCTGATTCTTCATGTGCAATATGCAGATACTGGAAACAGCTGGATATGTAGCACAGGAAGGACGTGGAGCTTTTGGAAAGGGTTCAGAGGAGGGCCACTAAGATGATCAGAGGGCTGGAGCACCTCTCCTATGAGGAAAGGTTGAGGGAACTGGGCTTGTTTAGCTTGGAGAAGAGAAGGCTCCGGGGAGACCTTGTTGCGGCCTTCCAGTACTTGAAGGGAGCCTATAAACAGGAGGGGGAGCAACTGTTTACGNCTTTTTAAATCTTTGTTTTCTATGACTGTGGCTTGCTGATCCGGAAAGAATGTCTTGTGCTTATTGAAAAGAAGAAAGCAGAGTACGTTTGGAAGGAGTTCCTTGTGATTAAAAATTACTTTTGCAAGAGCTAGAATTACTTCTAAGGTGATTTCTTTAATATTGAGCTATAAACTTACATAATAATGAAGAAAGAAAATGAGAATGCAGTGAGAAAAAACAGTCTCAAGGGAGCGCAGGATCTGAAAAACTCATATTTGCTGTGTGCTCTCCAATGAGGGGGTAAACGGTGTTTTTTGCTCCAGATCTGTGAAGTGCGAAGGTTACAGGAGGGTTTTTTCTGTCTTTGAAGAGGGAGGAAGCTGCCGTTTCTAGCTGCCAGCTGATGCTATAGATTGCTCTGTGTGCCTTTTACTCTTGTCTCATTAGAGATAAATGTGATCTGACTTTAAAGTTTACTGTTCAGTTCAAACCTAGTCATAGACTGAAATCTGTTCTTCCCCCAAAAGGGCAGCTGGGTGGAAGGATGCCAACAGCTTGAATTTGAGTGATGTTTACAGTGATGTCTCATCTTTTCTGAAAGGGGTTGGAATGATGAGCAGTGTAATTAACCTTGAATTTCAGGGGCTGGACTTCACAAGTCAGAGCACTTCTCACTCTAAGGTAAACTAAAATGTTGACTTTAGGGCAGTCATGCCATTAAGCCGTCAACTGCAACCAGATCAATAAATAACAGGAGAAAGATTAGGTTGTAAGGAATTACAGCGGCACTGAAACCTGTGTGAGTAGTGAGAACAGATTTGCAGAACTGAGTATCAAGAAGAAAGGAACTGGGAGAGAATAAAGGTTACGTGTGAGTTGACTTTGCTGTTTTCAAGCTTGGACTGCAACTGCACTTGTTCAGTGAGCATGACATGAGTCAACCGGTCTGTGGGTCCAGTCTTGTCTGTTCTCCCCAGTCTGAGACTTTTGGCATTACTGCACATTAGTCTGTGGAAGGTACAAGAGGGTTGTGTGATGAAGTGGTGCAAGACTAGTATTTTAGCATATCTTGCTTGGAGCTTTGTTCAAGGAACAATCTTGAGCAGAATCACTAGAAATCTCCTTCTTCAAGATATTTAAAAGGGACAAAACAGAGCATGGGAAAGTACATGGCAGGAGAATCCTCTTTAGGAATGAAGATAAATGACCCATAATGGTTTTTCTATATTCCCTTCCCTTTATCTAGTGTCTCGCAGAGCACTTAAGCACTACATTCAAAACACCCACGTGTCCAGGCACAACACGGCCCTGCTTTGCTCTCCTTCACAGGTGTATGAAGCTTTCTCCCTAAAAGCTCTTGGTTAGCTCAAGAAAAAGTTTCCAGGCCATCTAGTTCATGTATTCCCGTAAGGATTTAAGTCCTGTTTGATTGTTAGAAGGCAAAACAATCAGTCTACTCATTTTACTCTCTCTAAAATCCCAAATTAATTATGAAAAGGAAGCATACTTCTCTCTCTTTGCCTGATAAAATCTAAACTTAAGCGATTGGGAACCATGCTGAACCTGATTGAATATGGTGAAATCGCTGCCTGTTTTAACCTTCTTAACTAATATCGGTCCTCAGGAATAAAAAAAACAATAGTACGTATCATGCAAATCATGCTAATAATTCTCCTTGTCTTTCCCAAACGTATCTGTCCAGTTTCATAATTGCAAGTGGAGCCTTTAAGTGACAACAAAATATAAATTTATTTTTTATAATGCAATATTTTACTTCCTTTTATAGTTTTGTACCACGTAGAAATGTTGTATACAATCAGATGTTCTCTTTTTAGCTTCCCCAGCACTCATTTCCTTATTTATAATCATTACCGTTGCTTTATATATTTCTTACACAAAGTCTAATAAACCTTTTAAGGTCTGTGGCTTTTAATGATAGGACTGTAAATAGGTCTATAAACCCAGCAAATTACTTTGGTCCAAAGGAAAAGGTCCTGTGTGGTGGGTCTTCATATTAATGAATGTTGTATGTAATTAATCTTCTTTGGAATCTGATCATAGGTACAGTGGTTTGCCTGATTTTTAAACACTTCAGTCTAGACTACTGTAGATACACCAATGTCCAATTTACTTTGAGAAGTTACAAATACTTGGAAAATCTTGAGGTGAAATGCCAGCTCCTCTGAAGTTGCTGAGAATTTTGCCCTTTGCTTCAGTGGGCAAGAATTTCATAACCATTAAATATAAAAGGTAAAATAAACTTTTCAGTGAGTTGCAGAATAATACAGCCAGGCCTACGGACATGTCTGATCTCTTGTAAAAATCCACTTCTACTAATCCTGCTTCTCTTGCCTGCTTTAATTCCTGCAGTATTCCCTGGACCCCTCCAAAGTACAGCTCCTCATCTCCCTGCTCTGTCCCCCATGTCCCTCCGCAGTGTCCCATGCCTTTTACCCTCTGTGGTCCTTTTTCTGTCTCTTTTTTTTTTTTGTTTTGGTGGGGTTTGTTTGTTTGTTTTTAATTGCTACCAACACAGAAGGTAGGCAGTGCTGTGGATGGTTCACTGCAAATGGTGGCTGAGAAGTTAGAAAAAGCTTCTCTGGCCCTTTTTCAGCAGTAATAGTAATGTGGGGGTATCTAATTGCTAATTGTTAAAATGATGTGGTCTGTGAGACCTCTGTCAAGTTTGCCTGAAGTTGGCCAACTCATTTGAAAGATGTCTGGGAGCAGGAAGGAACTCAGTTGCGTTAAGTCCCATTTTCTCAAACCAGATGTTGTGGGGTTTTTTCCCCATTACACTGACCATTAATGTTAGTGACCCTACAGCTTTCTATGTGTATAGCCAGTTTACTCTAAAATGACATCTGTCTGGTAATCCCACATGCACATGAGGTGATTGCTGCTGTTGTGAAGTCCTGAATACACACAAGAGATGTGAGGAAGAGGACAGGAAGGGAGAAGACATTTTGCAACAAGCTCAGCTGCTTATTTAAACTAACACAGCTTCTTCAGGATAGGAAATATTGCAGGTGTTCTTGCAACCTAGTCAGGATGATGTTGACTTGAGTGGGTCTCCCATTTACAGGTAGGTATGACAAAACAAAGTGAATTGTTTGTTTACATTTAAATTTAAAAAATCACGTTTGCTGGTAGCTGCTAGTGCCTGATTAGTACAGGCTGGAGTAGGAACGATGTTTGTTGCAGCAACACCTTCCATGTGTCATCAGCCATCCTGCAGCTTGGGTGATGAAAGAGGACAATCTACTGCCATTCTCCAGGACTCTTATTCCACCTGCAAACACCCTTCTAAGTCCTTGAAGTAGCAGAAGTTACAGTTGCCCAGCATTTCTCATGCCAGCAAATGGAAGAGAGAGTCCAAGGCTATGAATAGATTTCAATGATGCAATTACCCAGGAGAAAGATGAGCAACTGCTGTTGGGCACACAACTTGTCCCATTTGGACCTTTGAAGGAACCTCTGCAAGACACTGGAGTCTGAGATATGTTCTTGCTTTTCTGATTTATCCAGAGGCACTAAAATTACAGTCAGCTTTTTAGATAATTTGCTGCTCTTTCTGTTGGTTTGTCTTTTGATTATACAAAAGTTGTTGGGTAAAGAGAATTCTAAGTAATTAATATTGAAGCACATTTTTAGAAAATGGATGGTTTATGTCTTGCACAAAACAGTTTACAGTCACTTTATTGCAGTGGGCTTTGTTTCAGCTCTATAGCTAAGGTGGGTGTCGAGTTGCCATAGCTACTGGGCATTGTGCAGCCTTTATGTGGGCTTCACAGTGCTTTCCAGGATGGTCAGGTGCAACTTCTAAATAATTAATAGTATCCAGGAGAAGGGAATTGGAATTTTGTTTTGGAGGGCTTTCTTCTCATTGTGCTTTAGAGTTACTGACAGTGAACATTACAGTAGCCATAATCCCAAAAAGAAAACTCTGTATGACATCTGAAAGAACCTCTTTTTCATTTCAGTACACTGTTGTGTTGTTAAATACAGTTGTCCCCTTTTAAATATTATCTTGGATATAAATATTCTAGGCAAGGCATATAACGTAATCTGTTGTCAGTGTCTTTGTCCCTTCTGCAGCTTCTCTATGTAACAGGACCAGGGATACACCCTTCCCATAGGGCTTCTCTGCACGCTTCAGAAAATACCAGACTTCTTTGATTTTCTTTCCATTTTATAGAGACAGGTCTGTTGAAGCTAAGCGGATGAGTGAGCAGATGGATTTTCATGGGTGACTTGGTCAGATCAGTTCATGTTGTCTTATTGGGTGTGTATTGTACAATGATGCTTGGCAGTGTGTTACAAAACACAAGAACACTGCTTTGTGTATGAGCCTGTGCTATTGCGACTTCTCACAGTTTGTTAAATATACAAGGCCAAAGTCTTTGGAGATTAGTGACCTCCATGCCATTCGTGGTGATTTATTGTTCTGAAAAATGCCATATTTCTGTCCTGAAGAGCCCTGTTAGCTTCTGGGATACTATTCCTTCTGAATTGCATGGTGGTGTTGATACAGTCTAGTATGTAGGCAAGGAAGCAAGGAATGACTTGCGTCTCGGTGATCTGGAGGTGGAGAGTTTTTGCCCAAAGAAGCAAACGCCGTTGTAACAGCAGCTCCATGCTGTAGGGAAAGTTTGGATACGTTTAGGCAGATTTTTGGCAGGTTAGTCTGCGTGCAGCCAGCCTTGCTCTGATGAGCTGGAGGAGTTGCTAAAGCCAGAGACATTGCAAAGATTTCAGCATTTCTCACACAGATAGGTATTGCTGCTGAGTTTCAGGCAGCAGTCTTATTTTCCACATTTCCTCTTTTTTATTTATTACCTTCACTCCCTCTCCAAGAGGAACATGAACAGGAATCAATGCACACAAACCCTTTTCTGGTACTGGCTATCTTTGGCTCAGAATGAATCTGCCTTCTAATATCTGCTAATCTCAGACTTGACACCTGCTAGTAAAAATACCATAAAATGTTCAGAGCAGGGCAGAGTGCTCTGCATTAAATCAGGGTCATGGAACTTATTGATTTAAAAGTAATACTTTTTTTTTAGCTGCAGAAATCAATATAACCCTTTCTCTTCCCATCATCAGTGTATACATTAGCTTGAAACATTTGGGAGGCTGATTCAAAACTTAGGGTTGCTGCATCCTTAAATTAAGTAATATTCTGAAAGTTATAAGGGGGGTGCATGTGTTGTTTTTTTAATTTTAGTTAACATCGTTAGGAGCAAGCCTATTGGGTTTTGAAGCGTTTCAGAGCTACAGTGAAAGTAAAACACAAAAAGTTAATGCCCTTTGTGTTTTCTATTCTAATAGAGGTCCGCTTCTATCAGAGGACCTGGATTTTTCTCTTAATGCATTTTTTAGGATTCTTCTAAGCATTCCAGTATCTTATCACAGCTTGATTGCTGCCTCCAAAATGTATTTGTATCAATGATAGCCTTGGTGGCATTAGTCATGGAGATGATGCAGAAATCCACAAGTACATCGGGTTTTGAGAATCCATTGAAGGTACTATATTTTCAGGTTACTGGAGAACTGAGGTTTGGGAGCGAGAATTGATGTCTTTGTGTAGGTTGGGGGAAAACAGATTAGTTTTTGTGGCAGGAGGAGGCAAAGATGACTGCTTATGCCCTAGAATTTGTTCTTGCTGTCTAGCCAGTTTGTTCTAATAAAAAGCTGCTGTAGTAATAAATTCTCTCTCCTTTGCACCCATAAACCGTCTTGCTGTAGTATCTCTACTGGTGCTATATGAAGTGTTTAAAATTACTTGCTCTGTGTGTGTGTTTTCAAAGGATGCAGAAAGAAAAGGTGTTTTCATGTTCTGCTCATTTTGGGAATGTAACTTGTGGTTTAACCCCAGAGAGCAAAAGCACCACACCGCCACTCACTCGCCGCCCCCTGGTGAGGTGGGGGAGAGAATCGGAAGGGTAAAAGTAAAAAAAACTCGTGGGCTGACAAAAAGACAGTTTAATAGGTAAAAACCATGCAGACAAGCAAAGCAAGGAATGCATTCACTACTTCCCATCAGAAGGCAGGTGTTCAGCCATCCCCAGCAAAGCGGGATCCATCACGTGGAATGATAACTTGGGAAGACAAATGCCATCACTCCAAATATCTCCCTTCCTCTTTTTTCTCCCCAGTTTATATGCTGAAAATGATGTCCTGTGGTATGGGTATGGTACCCCTTTGGTCAGCTGGAGTCAGCTGTCCCAGCTGTGTCCTCTCACAACTTGTTATGCACCTCCAGCCTGCTCGCTGGCAGGTCAGTGTGAGAAGCGGGGAAAGTCCTTGACTCTGTGTGAGCACTGTTCAGCAGTAGCTAAAACATCCCTGTGTTCCTGCACAAATCCAGAATATAGCCTCATACTAGCTACTCTGAAAAAAAATTAACTCTGTCCCAGCCAAAACCAGCACAAATTAGAACTTGCATTAACATTGCAGTTATAGCTAAATATAATTTTTTTTTTATTCTGACATTGCTTGATGGCTGATGTGTAGCATTTAGTACCAATTCTTTGTTGTACTTGAAATATTTTCTCTGTTTTTTTAAAGACATCTTTCATTTCCCTAAGAGAAAAATTTTATTGTGTTTGTTTATACTGGTAAAAATGTAATCTTTTTTCACAGTTCAAATTTATAACTAAACACCTTGTGCTGTGTGAAGCATGGCATGTATCAATTATATACGAGTCTGATACAAAAGCAGCTGAGTATCGCACCTGCACGGGGGGGCTCTTCTGATGCCCTCAATCCTGGAGAGCAAACACCTTTGCTTGGAGAGGGTCTGGATGGGGTGTGTGTGTATCTGTGACTGGCTGCAGACTGTGAAACAACCCCTTACTTCCAGCTTCACGCTGTGGTGGTGGTGCTGCTGCATGTGAAGCTGCTGAAATGGCACAAGAAAGGCTGACAGCGAGTTGCTGAGTTGCGCCAGGCTCATGCTGTTGCAGCTACCTGGGTACCGGTACCAAAGCTGTCTGGTTTCCTACTGCTGTAGGTTTAGTTGCTGGGGTGAGGGGACAGGATACCACACAAACCTCCCACCTGTGTGGTTAAGTGCTTAAATAAGTGCATGTGGAGGTATAAAATATTAGGTGTCCCAGAGTAAAGTGTTGTCTGGAAAATGGAGACATGTCATGCTGCTGGTGATACCAATGTACTCTGTTAATGTCCGTCTGGGTTACACAGTTTACTTAAAAGAGATTGTTAAAGGGGGAGGAAGTAAAACAAGTGTCTGGCAGATAATGCACAAGAAAAGAGCAGAACACACTAGGACTGTGTTTGGGGGTAGATCTGAAGCGTGGGGGTGAGGGGCATCAGTTCCTTTGGTCAGTGAATTTAGAAGGACCATTTAATTTGATTAGTAGTTAAGATACCGTTGTGGAATTATGCCTTTTTGCTACAGGGAAGACTAGTAAAAGGAAATACATTGGATAAATGTGAGAAAGATGCTTCTAGTGTTGAAAGTCACTAGGCTTCACAGTAGTTGGATGTACTGTGTGATGGGAGCTTTTAAAACTGTGCACTGGTGAGCACATGTGGGGGGGTTGATTCTGCTTTTGTAGAAGATGGATTCGTTTTTGAAATAAACTTTTTCTTTTGCTGATTTTTCCTGATCAAATTTCCATCTCTATTGCACCAGACTCTGCAGACAATAGGAGTATTTCCTCGCTGAACTTGTATTGTGGAAAAAGTCCTGAATTTAGTTCACTGTGTCTTTGTCCTCCCCCTTTTCATGTTCATCCCCCTTCCCTTTGTTTTTTAGTGACTGTGGTCTGAAAAAATACTGAAAAATTGTGCTACTACTAGATTGACCTGTAATCCCATTAGACTTCTTTTTAATAGAAAACCTGAGTGTCCTTTTTTTGAGTGGCTTCTGAATGCCAACAAAATAGTGTTTCTTGTAAACCCTGTTCTTACTACCTCATTCTTTCTGTGTTGCCCAGCTGACAGCCTGTATCAATTTTGACTGTAGGTTTATTTTCAAGAGTTTTTCAAAGGCTTATGTGCTAAGCTGTGCAAATAAGGAGATTTTAAATACCCACAGGTTTCATCAAATAGCTGTAATGCCTTGGGAACTGTATAGAATTAATGGTCTCCTGAGTGAAGGGGTTTTTTTAGAGGGAGTGCTAAATGGCCTGTGTTTCTTAATTATTTATTATTTATTAGTGTCCATGCTTATTAATATAAATCAAAAAGATAAATCATATATGGGAAATTTTGGGGAACAAGTAGGCATGGTGGAAAAAGTTTATCACAAAGATTTTAAACCTAGAGTGGGATCTCAGATGGTTTTATTTGGGTTTTGTATTAAAAATGTTCCAGCTCTCTATAACTATACAACTAACATATCCATTGTATTGGCTTCCAGTTCAAGATCTGAGATTTCGTGTGATTTGATTTCTTTTGTAAAGATAGTCCACAATATATTCAGGTGTCACTCCAGAGTAGGCACAGGCATTACGGCACAGAAGCCCATGAAGTCCTAGAGACAAACCATAGTTTGACTAGTATGTGACAGCTGTGTCAGAAGGTAGTCACAACATTTGCCACGCATGGAAAATAAACGAGCAGAAGAAAAGCAGGATGGCGGTGAGGGTCCTGGCTAGCAGGGGTGGCAAAATGGAGCAGGTGAGTGGGGGAACATCGGTTGGAGGTGTTTGTAAGGGGGTTCTGCAGGGACCAGTGACTGGGATTATAAAATTTCAGTGGATTCAGATTTGTGGATGACGCACGTTGGTGGTGCATAAATTGTGATGAGGGCATGGCCATTGGACTACACAGTGTGATCCCTGGGAAATACGGATCCATTTATTAGTGTAATTCAATACTTCACTGCCACAGGCTCTGGAAAGGATAGGCAAGGCCCTAAGCGCAACTTATTTAGCATAAGAACATGCTGCTGTGCAGAAAAAGGGCAATCGTGAGGGAGCAGCAAGAGCATGTCCACCAGCACTGTGCTGGTACTGGAAAACCTCCAGTACTGGTGAAATACTGAGGATGCAAAAAGAGCACAGGATCTGCAGAGCTGCCCTGCTATGAGATCTCCTAAAGGAATTCTGTCTGGTTTATCTGAAAGATTAATAAATGGACGAAAAAACCACCCCAAAACCCACAAACAAAAAACCTACAAAGAAATAAACCCAAAACTGAGTATTAGAGAGCTTCTTAATACAGTGGAAATAAGCATGACAAGAACCAGAGGCTGACAAAAGGAAAGCAGCTGAATTAAATGAGGTTGCACGCTTTCAGCCAAGAGGTTGATTAATGTTTGGAACGAGTTCTCAAAATAAGGTATTTTCCCAGGCACTGTCTAGTCAAATGTGATTAACTGGGTTTTGTGAAGAATTAACAGGATAAAATGTCTGTGACACGTAGGAGGTCATCTAGCTGATGTAATTCTCATTTACAGCCTTAGCTCAGTAACCTCCTGCAAACTTTATATATATTAAGGTGGCAGAATGGATTTCAGCTTGCTGAAACTGTAGAAGGGCCATCATCTTGACTTGAATGAGGAAATACCCAGATTGACTTATGGATTTTACTGGGAATAAATAATTAGCATTTACATAGTTCTTTCTATTAATAAATTTTCACGCTTGCAGGAAGGCACATTTAATTTAAAGCCAGATGAACAAGCATAGAGGTGAGGCAGGGCCAAGTGAATCAGCAGCAGACCTGGAAAAAGATCCAGTGTCTCCTGGATCCCTGACCAAGACAGACTTGTTTTCTTGGGAGGACTCAGCTGTCTGAAATACAGCATGTTCTCTAGTCCATAACATTTCTTAACTCTGGAAGGCCAAACTTAACAACATTAATCAAGCCTAGAATATCACAAAAATGGTGTTCTGATGAAAAGTATGAGGGGTACTAAGAAATTATGTTTTTAAAAATTTATATATACTTCTATATATAGTATTTTATACGTATACATAAAAAAATTAGTCTCAAATTTGCCATGTGATTTCTCTGTAAATATAAAGCAACACATTTGTAGGGAAGGTGTTTCTCTTCATTTAAGAAGCGCTGTGCTCAGCACTGGCAGCACTGACTTACCTAAACTCACATGATGGTTTCTATTACTGGGAACTCATTGAGATTTTCACAGCACTCTATTTATTGATGTCTGAACACTTAGAGGTCAGAACAGCAAATATATTGGTCTTCTGTTTCCCATGCTGTCAATCCCAAATGCCTACATTTACTTGAAATGATTCACTTAAATATAAAAGGTTAGTACTTACTCCTTGTCTTTTTTGAGTTAAATAAAGAAAATCCCTTCATGACAGTTAAAGGTAGCTACTTTACAGTATTTATGTGATCTTACCACTTCAGTTCTTATGCACATAAGGAACCTGAGTAATGGGTCTTTCTAAACATTCAGGTTTTGGTTTTATGTTCTTGGGACGTAAGGAAGATAAGCATACAGATGCTGAGCATGCATCCTAGGGATGTGGACAAATTAGGTCAGCCAGTTTAGGTTGCTGATTTTAAAACAATAGTGATTGACATGACTTGTATGAAATGGTTGAAAATTGTGTTTAAAGTTCCTTGTATGAGGTGGTTTTTTTGTTTTGTTTTTGTTTTTATTTTAGTGATTGATTTGGATGCCTCCTTCATTGGCTAATGCTGAATAGGTGGCTGCAGGGTCCGAATGAAGTAATCCCCAGGCTTTCCTACCTCCTTGGCCACGCCTGAGGCTGCACAGTGTGCCAGTGACAATGGGATCATTTGCTATGAGTTGAACCAAGCTTGTTGATTTATTTCACGTAATATCATATGGCCGCTGTAGTGGGTTAAGCAGAGGGGAGCTAATTTTTTTTTTCCTTTTCTCCCTTCTCTTCATAAATAGCTAGCAAGAAGCTATGTTTTGAATTCCTGCTCAGGAGAAAAGCTGATACCGACGAGAATGTTTATAGTTATTGCTAGGATACCTTCAAGGACAAATACATTCGGTCTCTCTTCTCCCCATAGACAAAGGGAGGGGGGAAGAGACAGTCCGGCTTCTAGCTTGGGATTTGCTTTTAGGTCAAGATTGAAAAGCAGACTGACCAATTATTCCATCCCATGCACGTCATACCCAGTATATAGGTGAGAACCCTTCCGGGAGAGCTGGCTTTTTCACTTCCCTTGGGCTCCCTGCATTCGCTCTCCCAAGGCCTTGTTTTTCTTTCCCCCCCCCGGACGCCATTAGCTCTCGGCCCGGGACGCTTGTTATCTCCGATCTCCGTTCCGTGAGTGCCTCCGGGATCCTCCCTCTCCAGGGAGATCATTAGCTGGTTTTTTTTTCCCTGATTCGGTCAGCTCTCGGCCTGGGACGCTTGGGCTGTTATCTCCGTTCCGTGAGTGCCTCCGGGAGCGGCGCACCCCCCCCCCCCCCTTACTCTTCCCCCCCCCTTTTTGGGAAATTGTGAGTGCGGTTTCTGGGGTTCTAATGAACAGCTGGGGGGGGCAGTATCGTTGGGTTTCTGCTGGCAACAGCTAATGAACAGCTGGGGGGGGGCAGTATCATTGTGTATCACCCATTCCCTCCATCCTCCAGGGTTATTGGCCGGGAGTGGGCTGGGCCTTTGATCATCGGGTGGGGAGGGGCAGAATTACTGTGTATCACATTGCATATTTGTATATAGTATTATTTCCAATATTATTGTAGTTTAGTCATTAAATTGTCTTTATCTCAACCCACGAGTCCTCTTTGCCATTTACCTCTTTAATTCTCTCCCCTATCATTGGGTGGGGGCAGGGACTGTGTCAGCGGGTGTGTGTGGTTTGGCCCCCAGCCAAGGGCCAACCCGCCACAGCCGCCTTCACCATGGCAGTAGAGGGTAGCTGAGATTGATTTGTGAGCTACAGCACTTGCAGGGAATTGGAGCCCCT
Source organism: Syrrhaptes paradoxus (assembly GCA_013400615.1). NCBI lineage: Eukaryota > Metazoa > Chordata > Aves > Pterocliformes > Pteroclidae > Syrrhaptes > Syrrhaptes paradoxus. The sequence continues at coordinate 104,507 of VZTO01024705.1, forward strand.
GGAAAGTGCTGTTTGTTTTGGCCACCCAAATTTAGCACTTTGCTTTATGCCAAGATGCCTTATGGATGCTATTTCTGGAAGAATTGTTTAGAAATGAGTAAAAGAGGTGTTGCAGATGGATGTGTTCATGAGATAAGGGTGAGATTTTTTTCAAAAGTAACTTGTAATTTGAGTGCTCACATTGTGAAGTGTATTATGAGTCAGATGAGGAGTGGTTGTGCTGCTTGTTATAGTGCCCTGGCGAGGCACTTTTATAAAGCAGATCCTTTGGTAGTGTGGGAAGTAAAGCATCTAAAACAACTGACTGCTGAAGCAAACACTGGCTTCTTGGTGTAACTATTGCCCTAGTGCTGGGTAGGGATGGTTTGTTCCCCTGACTCTCACCGAGGATGCTTACCTGGGCAAGAGCAGGAGCTGCAAAACATGTCCAGCAGATGCCAGTGCCATGGAGAACATTTGGAAGTCCCATTTTCTGTTTTTCTGGTTTCAGAGGAGTGCTGCCTGCCTCTGTCGTTTCTGGCTGCTGATGGTTCCTTTCTCTCTGGAAAGAGATTGCCTTGTCCTGCTGGGTTTGACCTGTTGAACAGAGAACTGTACCCTGTGCACTTTATTGTCTGGCAAAAAAATGAATTCCCTAAATTAATTTTCTTTATAATACCTTGTGGCTTAAGCACATGGCTAAGGGAACAGCCATGGCAGTAGTTCATGGGGATCCACTATGCACTGATGGTACACTTGTACTGCCTAGGAATACTACCCTAAATTAGTGGTTAGGGAAAAAATTATTAAAGAGAGGCCCTTTTTTATCATTGTCTGTGATAGAGTGGGGGGAGTGTTCTGTGAAAGAGTTGTTGTGCAATGGCTTTGTAATTGCCGGTGAGAAGTAGTTCAGTGTGAACTAAATTTCACCAGCAGAAAAACTAAGTGGCCAGCTTCTGCAAAGGGAGGCTCAAACTTTATTGTTAAGAGACCATTAAACTCTGCCTGGATTAAAATAAAGGCTCTGTGGATATGGAGGCAAAAGAGACTGAGGTGATGTCTGCTGAGCACTTGAGCTCTCTTACCCTGGCATTAGTTAGAGCTGTCAGTTTTACCCTGCAATTACTCAGTCCTGCCTTCACCCTGTCCTCTTGCTGCATCTTTCCTTCAGAGACAGGGTGGCTTCTGTTGCACAGGGTATTTCTGGAATCTTGCGAACGTGATGTGCTTTTAGGCATGAAAGTGCAAATACCACCTTTGTTTATTCGGAGAGGAATTTGAATTAGATTATTTCCCTCAGCCATTCATGTCTTAGTTTTTTACAGTAACTCTCATTAGTTTGTATGATTATATTGCCAATAAAAAAATTCATTATTTTATTAATTTCACTTAACGAAGCTGCTGCCCAAAACCAAGATTCACCTGCACAGACCTGCCTTTCTCACCCGTTCTCCTTCACATCTCCTGTCCCTCCAGCTTCACACAAAGCCTTCCTTGAGGGCTGACCTTGCATGGTCAGCAAAATCCCATCCTGGCAGAAAACTATAGCAGGAAGCTATGCAACACGCAGCTTCTGGTGTCAATTTTATGTTTGCCTATAGGTACCTTTAAGTAATATTTTTCAAGGAGATGTCATATTTTCTTAGCAGGTTGAAGTTGAAGTTTACCGGAGAGATTCTAAGAAGCTTCCTGGCCTGGGAGACCCCGACATTGACTGGGAAGAGAGCGTCTATTTGAACCTCATCCTGCAGAAGGTAACAGTGATGCTTGTATAATTTTCATGGGCTATTTATGCTAGAGATGTTCCAGGGTAGGCTTTGATCTGTTCCCTTTCCTCTCTAACTTGGGGGATTTGAAGACTTCTGGAGACTATAAAGAAAACATGGCTTTAATTTGGCCTTTCAAAGTCTAAACGAACATAAACTGAGATGTTTATTATTTTTCAGTAGAGTCCTATAGGTTTCCTCAGAAAATTTTATCCAGTAAAGCTGGGCTGAATTTTATGCTCTGTAACAAAATTCTGCAAAATGGAAGGCTTTGTCAAGTTTAATAGTTTTTGAGAGTGAATGAGACTGTTAGACAAGCAAGATTTCCATTAGAGTTCACGATACTGGTGCAGCTGAAAGAGGGAACTGCTAAGTGGAAATGCAGTAAAGGTGTTATGTATTACAGTGGGAGTTTGCTGTTCTTGACATCAGAACTTTAATAAAACTTTTTTTTTTCTGTTGGTGGAAACATGAAGCTAGCACAAATTATTTCTTTAATTAACTCCTAGGTTGTTTAGTTATTGCGTATGTTACATTGGTGCTTAGGGAAGCTGAACATTTCTATAGTCATTTGAAATCCCTTAAAAGTTTTGTTGGTTATGATCTTGGGATGAGAGACTGCTGGCTCATTGCACATGTCCTGCAAAATAAATTGTTTTCATTCTCTCTCCTTCTTCCCGAAAGTCTCGTTGCAGAACTTCTCTGCAGAGAGCAGTTTCCACCTTTATTTAATGCTGGATAAAACCAGAATCCATTTGCTACAGTCAGAATTCAGAGATGCTGTTACAGCTGGGCATTGCTATCATGCTTGCTCCTTACAAGTTTTTTCAGGTTACTTGGCAGGCTACAGTAATGGTTTCTGAACTCTCTAATGTGTTGCTTCTGTTCATTAGCATTTCTATTTTTGCCTTTTCAAAAAGGTAGCAAATAGAATAAAGAAAACAGCAACACCAAAGCATCATACCTTTTAGCCCGACAGCTAAAAAAACTAAGACAGAATGTGTTCTGTGTCATGCACATGAATGTTTTGTTTTTCTAACTCTAAACCTTTATTTCCTCTTTCTGATGCCCTGTTTTAGCTGGATTATGTGGTGACATGTGCTGTGTGTACACGCTCCGATGGAGGAGATATTCACATTCACAAGAAGAAATCTCAGGTGAGATTACCCTGCTATTACTGTGGATAAGATGTTGGCATCCAGTATTACCTAATCCTAAAACTCTGTCAAAACCATGACAATGTTTCTCAGGCTGTGTTCTGACAGATGCATCCTTGTGAAGCATCTCAAGTCTTTATCTAGTGGCATCTCCTGCCAGTCATCTAAAGGAGAGACCTAAGTGTCCTTTATAGACCCTCTCAAAAAAACTGTAAAGACATGCTTTCAAGACTTATACCTTTGCCTACTGGATTTTTTTGGGGGGGAGGGAGAGTCTTGGATGGGGAGTATACCCAACTGGTAACCAATCTGAGGGTAAACCTGAGATTGTATGAGGCCTGAGTTACAAGAAGCCTTCAGGGTAAATCTGTAATGGAGGGCTATTAAATGGTAGACAATTTACTGATTACCAATTTATCTTTTTATTGTTTTATGAGATTCTTCTTTTCTCTCTTAAACTGCGCGTTCCTTCCGTTTCCACACTGAAGGCTTTTGTCACGTCCTTGTGTGCAGCATACAGTTAAGCCAGGGCTTAGCATAGTGGAGGAAACTGAATAAGCATGGAGGGGATAGGAACAAGAAACCCCAGACTTCTTCACTCGATTTCTAGCAGATCTTGCAACTATTTCTCCTAGTTGGCAGAAATTCTTCTTTAAAAGGCTCCTTTTGCCTTTAAATGGCTGTTTCTCCCAGGTATTTCCGTTCCTTTCGCTCATTCAGCTGTAACGTTTAGGTATTACCTAAAATAAACCAATGCTCTTCAATTCTTTGTTTTACCACTTTAAAACAATTGTTGCTTTGCCTACAAAGTAGCAACAATGATTATTGAATTTGTAATTTGCATTAGTTAAGCGCATAATTCCCTTCTTCTGGTGCTGTTGAGACACCACGTTACACCACTGATGTAAGCCTTTTATTTCTTATTGCTTTTTCCCCCGTTTACTAGTCCAAACTTCACCCCCAATTAACATCTACAGAATTCTTTTGAGAAAAATCTGTAAATATTACTTGCGGATTTGAAAACTAGGATGAGGAGGATGAGGGACCTGCTCTCACTGTGTGTGAGCAGTGTTCAGAATAGGGAGGAGGTTTTCTGTTCCTCCTTCCTAGAGGCTAGTACTGTGGGACTGCTTATAAATTTTTGTCTCCCTTTTTCTAGGAGAAACTCAGCACACATTAAAACTTACCAGTACATACTAGTAACATTTCAACATCATGAAGCTGAGCTATGGAGAGAGAAATGGCAGTTCTATATACTGTGGAAACCATGTTTGCAGTAGGGCGTTTCATTGTAACATGAGCCACTGGGGCTCTGAGTTTTAAATGAACAAAAGCCAACTTTTTGGCATCTGTATTACTGCTCTGATGGTTCTTGCTGTAGGAGGCGTATGTTTGTCATGTCAGTGTGCAGCCAGATATTGAATAGGTAGAAGCCTTATTCTGGCATAGGACTTGCTGTGCTGTTCCAGACCTATGACAAAGCTACTGTGTTCGTACCAGTAGAGTACCTAAGGCATGAAACCAGTGTAAAAAAAGCTGACTTCCTGCTAAATTATTTTGCAGACTACATTGATTCTCTCCTGGCTTGACAATAAGATCTCTACAAACTGTATTTTCCTCAGGTGTGTCTGACTGGAGATGAGTTTGGAAGTTGTTTTTGCTTTACGTTGGATGGCATGAGGACAAGGGTGCCTGGAAGATGTCTTTGTTTAAGGCATTGGTGCAAGTGTCATCTTTGGGGAGTCCTGTTAACTTCCTAATGCTGTGTCTTGTCATGAAACAACCTTTCTTTTTAATAATCTGTATTTAAATGTGTGTGTAGGCTTCATAAGTACAGATAAGGAAAAGCAACCCTCTCCTGAATATCTAACATCCTACCCTTGGTCATATTTTGTGGTGAATGGTTTGTAGCAAGAGTATCACAAGCCTGACAGTCTGGGAAGTTTCAGAGCTTTCAGTGCATTCACAGTGGGCTAAGATTTGACATGTTTCTTTAATTCAAGTCTTTGTTTGTGAACAGAGGTGGAAGCAAAGAAAGTTACTTGGTATGACCTCTTCTCCCCTTTTACCTGCTTTACCTTGTTGGAATGATAAAATCTAAAGCCTTTAGCTATTTAAACATAGATTGTTTTGAGGAGTGAAGTGACCAAAGGAGTTCAGGAACTGCTTCAGAAGGAGGAATGTGCGAGAGGAAGCACAGTGGATAGAGAAAGAAAGAGAAGCAAAAGATGAGGATGAGAAATCAAGTGCTTGTCCTCCTGAGGGCCGTGCTTCCCATTACTGAGAGATGTTGATCTTATTGTAGTACTGAGGAAACAATAACAATGAAATTAACTGTACAAGCAAATAGTGTTAAGTCAGCTACTCCACAGTAACGTTCTTGCTGTGTGTGCTTTTACTTTGCAGCATATTGCAGTAACTTAAAGGCAGCTCAAAGTGGTTTTCTCTGTTAATGAAAAGGAAGATACCATAGGATGGTGAGAGGTCAGGTACCTACAGGGACGTTTACTGTAGAGCAACTAGTATTTGATAACTTGCATGTGAAAACTCAATGATTTCACAAGTGTTGTCACTATTGCAAAACAGGCTATAGTCAGAAACCAGATCAGCTTTGCCTGCAAGATGTCCAGTATCTCTTGCGTAAGTGAAAATGGTGGCTGACTGAGCAGTGTTGGACTGTGGTGTTTTGATATTGCCTGCCTTGTATTTGGTGCACCCATTCCTGAGTGCATTTAACTGAGAAGATGGGTTGTTTGTTTTTTTTTTTTTCCTGTATCTTTCTCAGCAAGTGTTTGCGTCTCCTAGCAAACACCCGATGGACAGTAAAGGAGAGGAGTCAAAGATCAGCTACCCCAACATATTCTTCATGATTGACAGTTTTGAAGAGGTGAGTTCCTTTTTGCAGCAGAGTTTTGTTCTATCCTAGTGTTATGTCCTGCTTAGCTGTTTTCTTGAACCTTTTGAACAAATGTTCTTGGCTGATTGAGGGTTATCTTCCATAGTCTTTATCTTATTTTATTTGACCTTTCTCTTTCTTTAATGTTTGAAATCTGAGCTTAAAGCTGGATTTTAGCATCTTCCTGATGACCTAAAGCAAGATAGGCTGATATGAGAGCTGCTTATCTCAACACCTGATTTGCCGTGCGCACTGCCTGAAGTCTGCTCTGTTGAAAGGCTGGGGTGGAGCATAAGGCTCCGTTGCTTTCTGCCATTTACATTGAAACTGCCTTGGGCCTAAAGGGTATCATGGGAATGTGTATATATTTGAACTTTAACAGCTGCAGTTTGACTTGAAGTGTTTCATCTTGCATCTTTGGCAGGTTTTCAGTGACATGACTGTGGGAGAAGGAGAAATGGTCTGTGTGGAGCTGGTGGCCAGTGACAAAAGCAACACCTTCCAAGGGGTCATTTTTCAGGGGTCCATCCGCTATGAAGCACTCAAGAAGGTCTATGACAACAGGGTAAGGTGCTTCTGAAAGACAACATCCTTTGCCACAGTGATGCTCTGACCACAGTTTTTCTTTCCTGCTGAGGCTGTTAACTTTTTGTCCTGTTAGATCATCTGCACTGTAGCCTGTGTTTTTTGGCTTTGAAAGTTACCTGAAAGCTAATGCTTTTGGCTTGGACAGCTGAGCATATTCAGATCAGGATATATTACTCTGGTGTTTGACAAAAGGAGTAAAGTTGACAAGTCGTTAAGGACGTGACATGGGAATGAATCTGAGTAACAGTTCTGGTAGTCTCTTTGTTTTCCTTGAAAGGTCATAGATACTTCTGGTTACTTCAGAGAAGGCATGTTTTGCATGGAGATTTTAAACTCTGGTAACTACTTTGCTCTATGTAAAATCTGTTTTTCTTTAGTGTGTTTTGTATTCATGGCTGTTTTCAAAAGACCACTGTAGTTTCACTGTTACAGAAAGATACTTTCTTTGCCTTTCTGCAGAAATAAGAAATGCCAGCACTTTCCATTTAAAATTCAGTACTTAGTGCTGAAGTCAAGAGAGTGTGAGAGCCAATAAAATTCTCAAACAGTTTGTTATGAAGACAGTCCTGAGAGATTTTTAAAAAACAAAGAAAAAAATCCCCACAATATCTTCTGTGACTGTAAAATTCATTTCCCGTTGTTCCTACCCTTGTCAGGAGAGGTCATGAATAATTTCCCTTCTCCCTGTTTTGAATGTGAGTAGTTATACTCTTCTAACAGTTTTTCAAGAGAACATGAAACTGAAATTGCTTCTCTGTCTCACCATCTTACGGCCTCATGCAATCAGCTGGTGGTTTATTAAAATACATGCGAATACAGAATCACTAAAGACAACATAAGAAGGAAGCCCTGTAGTGAAAATACAAGATTTGATGTGGTAAAGTCACTTCATAGCCTAGGAATGTCCTGTTTGACCACACAGCTACTTTACATTGTTTTGTTAGATGAAATAAAATTGTTAGCTCTTCAAATATTCAATTATAGCCAAAGGCAAAACTTGAAATTTTATCATTAACAGAACAGAAGCAATCTCTCTATGCTTTTGAAGGTTACTTAATTTCATTTGTGTCTGTATTAATTCTTAGCACAATTACGAGTTGTGTTACATGATGAGCATCTTGGCCCTTTCAGGCGATAGACTGCTGAAAGTTGCGATAAACCACTTAAACTTACGGATAAGTCCTTCTTACTTCCCTTGGCAAAACCTTGACTGGTTTCATATTGGTCTGTTCCTTTTTTCAGTTCTCAGTTCAGTTTTCAGTTCAGTTGTGTTAACTGGAAATTGAGCCCTTCTGTCTGTTGAGAGGGTTCAAAAGATGTCAAGGTTTTGCGTTGAGCAGTGCAATGCAGGTTAGTTGTGCATGGGGGCTGGTTCTTTATGCTTTGGCCTTGACAGTGTGGACACACAGATGTCTGAATTGACTTGCCACAAAGTAGTGCCAGAATTGTGCAGTAGACTTTGCTTGTTTGAAGCATCTCATGTGTGTGTGTCTATTGCTTTTTGGACTTAAGCGAGTGTCCCTGCACAGGTTGTGTTGTGCACGTGCCTGCTTGTGCTCTGGTGTGCCACATTGCGTGGGTCTGGATAAAAACCTTTCGGTTTATCTCAGCGTGCCCTTGGGTAACTCTGCCTTTTGGATAGCTGAAGGAGTTGGTTCTTCTCTGAGCCTCTGGTTTTGTATCTGTAAAATTGCTTCCGTTTTGGAAGCCCTTCCAGCTTAAAGTGCTTCTTAAAATCAAGATAATGATCATTATCCCCTATGGTTTTGACTTAGATAACTGCTTTCAGAGAAAGTTATTTTTTTTAAACATGGAGATTATATTACATGGTTTTCTCTCCTGTCTTGATGCATTGTAGGTGAGCGTTGCAGCTAAGATGGCTCAAAGAATGTCTTTTGGCTTTTATAAATACAACAACATGGAGTTTGTCCGAATGAAAGGGCCACAAGGGAAAGGACATGCAGAGATGGCAGTGAGTAGAGTTTCTACTGGTGACACTTCACCATATGGGACAGAAGAAGATTCAAATCCAGAATCCCCAGTGCATGAGAGAGTAAGTAGCAGGCAGAAATACTGACTTAACCTTAAGCATTAACATGTTTTGTTCCAAAGCCAGTAGATGGACTGAAGCTGGGATTAATTCACACCAAAGTTTTGAATTTAGGTTTGCCTGTGTATATTTTTAACATATTCAGTACATGCAGATGGATTTTTAGCACAGTTTCCCTTGAGCAGATACTGAATACAGAGATGACTGGATGACTCATACTTCTGGAGGAATGTTTTGTTGAAACAACAGTAATGTTGATGCCAGGGAAGGTGATGATTCTGCCTGTTTTCTATGAAGATTAATAGGTTCCATTTCTGTACAAAATGGGATTTACCTAGAAACGTGGAATTTGTGTATTATGTAGGTTGCTTGTTAAACCTCATAGGAAACGGTACTGGTGGGGGATTTTGCCACTGATGAATGCTGTACCATATTTATGCATATGCTTAATTTTAATGCAAGTGAAGTAAAATACCAGCAGAATCAGTCCATAGATGCTGACTTGGCCCTTATTCAGTCCTGAGCCTTGTTTTCCGTTAAAGCATTTTACCTAGTTAAGGGGGATTAGGCAACATGTCTTCAAAATACCTTCACAGATGTGTCCTGACCTGGGCTGGGTAGTTCCTGATGGATTCTAGTCTGGTTTCTGTGTAACATAGCTAACGTATGTAGCTTAAAGGTCTGAAGGACTGCTTCTGAACATCTTCATGCAAGCTGTGGGATTTTAGTTTCTGGCTTCCTAAAAAGCAAAATGAGCTGCCAGCATAAAGCTTGTTAACTGTATGTGCTTGCTCTCTACCACAGAGATATGGCCTGGAGGGACTTCCTGATCTTTTGGCTACAGGACTTCGAGTGTCAACTGGAAAGTGTCAAAATAGATTTGATAGTACATGATGATTGCTTTTTACTAATGGTTTTAATGGTGATTTGTCTGTTTCTGGTTTTCCCTCCAGGTGTGATATGAAATGGCTACAGGATTAAAAATAGAGACAAGCACAAATTAGAGTTCAAATGCACTAAAGAGAGGATTAGTTGGATGCCTCTACTTTTTTTTTTTTTTTTTTAATGTTAGTGGGATGACAGAGTGTTTCTGCAGTGCAACACCAACCTGGCTTGACTGTCATCCTCACTCACATATCATCTCCCTCCTTTATTTGTATTGACAGATGTGAGCAATATCAGGTGTCATCTCAGGGAGAGTTATGGGATTGTTAAATTAACTGTGTGAAGAAGGAAGGATGAGATAGAAGTTACCTCCATTAGCGAAGTAGTTATCCCTTTTTTTTTTTTAATTTTGAATGAGACTTAAAATATTACTAGCAAAACCAGTACATAAGCACTGCATTTCAATTATTTCTGAAATAGGTATGGTTGACTATAGTTGTGATTTACTCAAGAGCAACTACTGCTCTGAAGGGAGGGGTGTCTTTATAGTTTCATCCCTGTGTTTCGCCATAGACAATTATATCTTTGTAGTTATCATCGCTTAGACAAACCAAATAATCAGGGGCATCTCAACTTGTTTTTCTCAATCCCGTATTGAAATATGATATACACGTAATTGTACATTGACTTCACTTTTGCGTCAGCATCTTGGGCTAAGTAATTGCCTTGTGACCCTGCTTCACAGAGACACTGTGACCTTTCACACTGATCCCATGTGGCGTTCTTCTAAGCAGGGAAACTACTGCCTTGTGTTTGCCAAAGAAACAACGGTACTAATTTTAGTCTGTCCAATACACATATGCTTAGCCTATTAAGTATTCTGAAATTCAACATGCAAAATTAAGATTAGACATTCTTGGTGCCTAAATTATTAATTTTGATCCTTATGACTATGAATCCCTGTTGAAAGTGATCAGCTGAGTTTTTTTTCATTATTCACTTAACAATTGAGGGTGGTGATATATCAAAATATTTTCATCTTGGTGAGCGTCTTGAAGCTGAAATGACTGTTCAGTTGACGTTCTCTGGCTACTCTGATAAAACTTACAGCTAGACACCAGTCATCATTCTGATTTTTACACATGTGACTGCCTTGTGGCACACATTTGAGACTGATTCTAGAAGCATAGAACTTTTTAAACAAAACTGTCCCTATCATTTCTTCTGTTTCAGGTCACATCTTTCAGCACACCACCAACCCCAGAACGCAACAATCGCCCATCCTTTTTCTCCCCATCCCTCAAGAGAAAAGTGCCCCGAAATCGAATTGCTGAGATGAAAAAATCCCACTCAGCAAATGACAGTGAGGAGTTCTTCAGAGATGACGATGGTGGAGGTGAGAGAAGTAATATCAGCTAAACAGACTTGTCTGGAGAGGGCACAGAGCTATGACAAGGGATCCCAATGCTGGATTTTCCAAAAGGTTTGCAGTGTGAAAAACTTAGCTCCACAGAAAGTCCAGTGCCACTCTGAAAATGGGGTTATTCACAGGCTCAGTGTCTTTTCGAAGACTGGAGACCAACAATTCCTGCATATATTTAAAACTTATCTCCTCCTTTTATATAAACTCATTTGAGGGAAACTTGAGCAGGGAAAATCCCTGCCCTTTCCCAGATATTACTCTCTTAGGTGGGGTAGGGCGTGCTCTCATGGACAAGTTATCTGAATTCCCTGATTTGATCCAAAATTGGTTAAAGTTGGTGAAAAGGCATTTACTTCAGCTGGCTTCGGATCAGTTCCGAACTCTCTAAGAAGAAAACCTCATCAATTTGTTTACGTAATGGTTTAACGCCTTGTGGAACTCTTCCTTTGAATTCTAGTTACTCAGTATGAAACAAGCAACAAGATAAAAAATTGAGTCTGATTCAGAATATAGTGTATAAATCAAATCATATTGTAGTTTTGTTAGGCAGGAAACTCACAAATGTCAAAGTCTAAACTACTTGTCATATGTTTAGAAACAATTCAGTAGAAAAGCCAAAAAATCTAACTATCTGTTGGCTAGCAGATAAACACAAGGGTAATTTCCAGATCACAAGTTCTGTTTGTAGTAGCAAAGGCATTACCCATCAGCAGTACTGGACCAGCTTAGCTAATAAAGAATTGCACCTTAGAAAACAAACTTAAGTGATAATGTTTCATTCAAATTCTGTGCAACTTAAAGTAGTTGTAACTAATTCAGGGTTCTGTCAATGGAAACCTTTCCTCATCTCTCTTTCCTTAGTTTGCCTAGTGAAAATGTCTGTTTTTTCCAAATGAGATATGTTTTTAGCATGTTTTACTAGGCAAAGGGTAGGGCTCTGGTCAATTGCTATGGAGTGTGGAGAGAAGGGCAGCTTTCCCAGGTAGTCCTGCTTTTCGTATTTTTCTGTTGGAGGTTGCACAGGACAGAATGGAGTTCAAGGCATTTATCCATCAGCCAGTGTAGGTCGTGCCAGTGTCTGCTCAGTATTGTTTTGCACATTCTGATCTTAGTGTACTTAATAATGATAAATGTAATGATGAACATTCCTATTATTATTATTTTCATTTTCTTTTCCGTCTAATGTATTTACGTAAGTAAACAAATTCCAGGTTTTCCAGACATTTTATAGCACACATATAAAATACCAAGAAGTGTGGTTTCACTTTGTTATAAATGTTCTGACCTTACTGTTCCTAGTCCTCAAAATAGAGGAATATTTTAGCAGCTTATGCTAGTGAGTTTAATTTATTCGAAGATGAGTTTTCTACAAGGAGGAGTGACTGAAGTGAGATTTCTTTACAAATTTCAGAAACCTGAGTATGCTACCAGTGTTTGCTCTGTGGTGGTGAAGGTCTTGTTTCAGAATGGGAAAGCGGACTTCAGTTCATCTAGTGATGGGGTTTTGTAGAAGCAGAGAGATTCTGCAACATCTTGGCCTCTTGGGTGGAGGAGGATAACTTGTTTGTCCAAAGATCAGTAGTGTGCTTGGTAGTGCTTTTGCAGACCTGGCCCCAGTGCAGACAGACCTGTTGTGGACAGGAACAGCCCTCGAGGGCCCACTTCGCTTGCTGTTGCTGTGTGCAAGGGTGACACAGCAAAAAAATTGTACTTATTCCAGCTACCAGAGTCAGGTCCTTCTGACCTGATCATGACAGTGCTCTTGGCATAGTGGCAATGTCTGGGAAGAAGGAATAGGCTGCTTGACTATTCACACTTACAGGGAAGGAGGGAAAACAAGATACAGATGTTTTGTTTTGGTTTTTTTTTTCCACGCTTCACAGAATCACAGAATGTTAGGGATTGGAAGGGACCTCGAAAGATCATCTAGTCCAATCCCCCTGCCGGAGCAGGAACACCTAGATCAGATCGCACAGGAACGCATCCAGGTGGATTTTGAATGTCTCCAGAGAAGAAGACTCCACAACCTCTCTGGGCAGCCTGTTCCAGTGCTCTGTCACCCTCACTGGAAAGAAGTTTTTTCTCATATTCAAGTGGAACCTCCTGTGTTCCAGCTTGAACCCATTGCCCCTTGTCCTATCACTGGATGTCACAGAGAAGAGCCTGGCTCCATCCTCCTGACACTCACCCTTCACATATTTATAAACATTAATTAGGTCGTTATGCATCTTGCTACAGTAGCTGCCACTATGCATTTCTCCTTTGCTAGGGCCTCTCTGTGTGGATCAGGACCCACTTTTAAATAAGTGCTAGAGCTTGGATACTCTGGATCAGAATTGTTGTGTTCACTTCAACATCTGCTTTTAGCACTGTGGGCTGAGTTTTACAGGGGAATGGAGGGAAAGTTTAGAAGCACTCGAAATATATGGCATGTGCGTTCCTGGCTGTAGGAGAGACCTGAAGCTGTAAAAACTGCTTCTAGCATACAGTGGATTCACCATCCTTTTGTTTTAAAAGTTATTTGTGGACCTCTAAACTAATTATGGGAAGAATGGCACTGATGAAGAGCCCCAGGTTTGGCTTGGGGGATGCAGTAAACTGGCTTTATTAATGCTGACTCTCCCCCTGTCTTATAGATTACAATTTTCTTCATAAGATATAATTTTCCTTCTGTTACACTTGTGAATTTCTGCATGAGTAACTGCCTAATTGTAGGGTTATTGTATTATTTTGTATATGAGAGAAGGCTGGGTTACTAGGTTAGGATTCTGCCTGTTCAGTGTGGTAGCAAAGGCTTCATTCCCTCTCCTGGCTGCTCTGTTAGTGGATAATGGTTTACTACTGGGGTCAGCTGCTGCTATAATTCATTAGCTTCAATCTAAATGGTGAGTTCTGTGCTCGGCAAGATCTGACAGATTTTTTTAAAAAGCAAAAACAGTAGTAATAGTGACCTACATGTGATTTCTCTTTAGAGAGTGAATAGTAGGCTTTTTTTTTTCACTTTCAGAAGCTTTCATTGGGTCTTTCAATAAAATGCAGAAAGTACAATCAGTTTAAACTTCCTGTCTTCTACCTTTACAGATCTGCACAATGCAACAAATCTGAGGTCGCGGTCATTATCTGGAACAGGACGGTCTCTGGTGGGCTCATGGCTGAAGTTGAACAGAACGGATGAAAACTTTCTACTCTATGCACACTTAACTTACATCACTTTGCCATTGCATCGAATTTTAACAGGTGAATTTTAATGTGCTATGCATAGAGTCCTTTGATTCCAAGACAGCCTTATGTGTTGTAGGATTTTGCTGTTAAGGTAGAAGAAAAAGCATTTCTCTGTAAGGGAAATACTGTAGCAGCAAATCAGTGTGAACAAGGGAATGGTGTCAACCTGGTCTTTGGCTTTAGGCGAGTTTTGCTTGGTGATGATTCAAACAAGTTGGTAGATTGTTCTAACGCACTTCCAGAGGAACAGTAGTTGCTGTAATACTGGAATTCAAACTTCATCCATCTCATGAGTGCAAGGCAACTCATTCTGAGCCCATCCACTGACAGCAGTAGTGGTAGCAGATACCTGCGACTGAGAGGGTTATAGAAAGGCAGCTGTGGCATTTGGAGTGACCTCCTTTGCCAATTTTGACTCTTAGATTTAGTTTCCATATTATTTGTTTGGACTGATCAAAGTGCCCACACTGATGCCCGTGAAACTGTCGGGTGTCCAATGTCCTTAACTAGACATAATTGTGTGTTCTACCATAAATAATCAGAGTCCACTGTGTTGCTGGTCTAGCTGTGCCAGTTACTACATTGATGATGGTCAGCTCTGTATTTGTTCAGCTGGGCTAGGATAGCACAATAAGTTGGGTTTCACAATCTGTAGGCAGTACTGAAGTTTCATCCAGGTAACTCTTGTCTGCCTACGAATACAGGTGGACTAGAGAAAACAACTGGTCAGTTTGAACTCTGTCCATCATCAAGCCTGCTAGCCTTTCAGGGATACAGCTTGCAGTATGAGGCTGCCCATGTGACTCTTGAGATAAGTCTGAAAACTGAGAAAGTGGTAGTGGATAAGGGCTCTCTACTCTGTGCAGTTACTTTCATATAGACATGACTTGTGTTTGCTATCCACTCTCTTCATTCCTCCTAAGTGAAGCCCTGAAATGCCTTCTCATTGACCATCGTGGGCAGACAGAAAGTTTGATCCAGCTGCACGGCAGTATCTTATGGAAAACTATTGCTCAGCTCCAAAATCTAGACCAGAATAAAAGTTATGATCTTAGAGCAATATAAAGTCCTGTCTCTAACCCTGGAAGATCCTTGTAACTGTTACTTCCTCTAAGAACTTAATCTTTTTCCTTCTCTTCCCATCCAGCAGACGGGATGACTTCTGAATAGGTTTGTCTGGATTGTGGGCTTTTGATCAGTGCTTGCTTTTTCTTGTCTGGGTCTAAAAAGGGAACACACTTGAAAACAAAACCAATCGATTACACAGTGGTTACTTCCAGACTGTTCTTGAAAGGTAGCTAAGATGAAAGGAGTTAGGAAATCTGTTGTTAAGCAGGTTAATCTGCTGCTAGAAGAGATGAGAAGATAATATTGCTATTAATGTCATTAGTTGTATTATGCTAGTGTAATAGTAATAGCTGGTGTCTTGTCCTCATTTGCAGACTAAGATTTCAGAGCCTGTTGCAAAAGTCATCTGGCTCTTACTCTATGGAGAAGAAAATTGTAGCTGATAAGGTAGAAGTGGAACTTGAACTTAGCAAAAAGGAGTTTCTACATTTGCCCTTTCACTGTGTGTAGGGATTGATTTCAATTTAGAAGAAATTACAGATTCCAGTAAAAATCGATCCTCTGTAATTAAGGGTGGATTTTGAAGAATGTTTCAGCAAAATACATAATTATTCTTTGCGACAATTGTGTTGATAATCTTACAGCTAGTTAGATGGAGTTATCAAGCTCATTCACTCTCACCACAGGCATTTTGAGTTCTCAGAAGATGTATTGTTCTTGCTGGCATTTAGTACTTGCTCAAGTGGGTGGCATAAATTCCTCCATGCTCAAATATTTGCTTTGAGCTTGAACATCCTTTCTGAGACTTAATTTGTTTAACCTACGGTTGCAGGAGTCGGTGTATATGTTGAGATGCACAGAAATGGGACATGAAATGTCTGAGCTGTAAGGCAGAATTTTAATCTGCAGTTTTTCACTACCTATGTTTGCTCTAGCTTGGCGCATTGGGTGGAGCCCATTTTCAGCCCCTTTTTGTAATAATTGCAGTTGTGCCAATGGCAGCTTTCCAGCAAGCGGGAGCATTACACATGGGGCAGGGTGAAGTGGGAAAGATACTCATCTCCCTTGGGTAGTTTAGGAAACCTGTACTAAGAAATCAGTATCCCAGTGATAGTGATCAAAGTACATCTTTAAATGCCTGGAGTTTATACATATTGATAAGACTTTATTCACCCTGAGCCTTCTCTCCATGCTAGATAATCCCAGTTCCCTCAGCCTCTCCTTCTGTGTCAGATCCTCCAATCCCTTAATCATCTTTGTGGCCCTTCATTGGACTCACTCCCCTGTGTTTCAGTCTTTACAAGTGTGGCTTAAGCCCTCTGGAGCTGTGGATCAATTTTTACTCATGTCATCCTTTTTGTGGAGCTGTGTAATCAGCCTCTTAATTAAGTGTATACTCCATTTTCCCGTTCTTTGTTCTCTGTGTAGCCTTGAAAAGGACATAGCAGCCCAGTTTCCAGATATTTCTACGTACTGCCATGCCAGCAGGCTGTTTTACTGTCTGCATTTGGAAAGATGCCCATGATTATGACAGATATTTTACAGGTTCATAGTCTGTCACATTTGGACAATACGGAGCTGAGGAGCCAACAAAAGGAGTGTTTTTATGGCAGCCTTTCGAGTGCAGAAATATAGGCTTCGGTCTCTAGAATGGATGAAATGATTGAATGGCTTGTGCCCACATCTTCAGAGCCAGAAGTCTCTTTAAGGGTCTTGGGGATGGTGCATTTCTCAGTTCAAGAAGGAGAAGACCCTTGGCATCTCCTGTAATGCCACTTCTACTTGTTTCTCTAGAAGATTATGCCGCTTTCTTTGACACGTTTCTTCATCCCACTGTAAATGATACTTAGTAGATCAGCTGTCATCTCTATATGATGGGATATATTTGCAGCTTACTACCTGTCAACTAGGATGCAGATGGGGAGGAATTAAATTGGACTTTAATAGGCAAAGTGACATCATTGTGTTTTAAATTCTTTTACAAGCATAACAAGGGGACTGTGCTGCAGTCCACAATTGCATCTCTGGTTCTTCGTGCTTTCTGCTACTGTGGCTGCTTTCAGGAGCCTCCTAAGTTTGCCATATCTGTTTCTCTTCCTTGCCCAGATATACTGGAAGTGCGGCAGAAACCAATTCTGATGACATAGCAGAGAGCGGGCACTGCCTTGGAGCCTTGTCGCCAAGTGCCTCACCACAGCGGTTTTCTGTGCTAACACTACCATCTAGTGTCAGGAACATAAACCTCCGCAGGAAAAAGGGAAGTCCAAGAATACCAGCCGATCAAAAGTGCCTCTTTCTTCCTTCCTCTGCTGTCATACACGGTATGCACACTTGCAGTACATCACTTCAGTGTTTCTGACTGGAAGAGGACTTTCAGCAAGATAAAAGGAGAAGGGGCTGTGTTTAAAATGAGTCAACGCTTTACGGACAGTTTGTTACTGTGTTTACTTTATAACTAAGAAACCAACAATATGTACAGAATGTGTTAAACTTTATATTCTTTGACAGAAACAACCTGAGAATTTCATAATGATGTACTAATGAACATCATTCCATAGACTCTCGCCCATACACTCTCCTTGTCCATTTGGTTTAATGTGTGTGTGAGCGTGTGTGTGTGCACGTAGGGAATGTAGGGATGAGACAATAACTTCCTGCCGAGGGAGGTAAAGGAAGAAGATGCTACAAAGATACATCACCATTTTGGTATGTGCAGCAGGTCAGCTCAGAGCTTAAAAGAGGCTGAAAATGTTCCCATTTGTTCATGTGTCAGTGTTAGGACAGGTAAACTCTGCTGACAGATTGCCATATCTGACAAAGAACAGCAACGTTTTCATCCTCAAGAACTGTCTGAGAAAATGAGCTGGTGAAAAGAAGGCTAAAATGTTCTGCTATAGTCAAGCTGAGGCTCATATCCAATACTAATGCTGCTTATCTCTCTCTGTTAGCTGAGTCGATACAAGTTTTGAGTATAAAGTGGGAAAATAGGAGGCCGTAATTGGACTCCAAAATCTAAAAAACTTCACAATAACCAACATCCTCCTGCATGCAATGGACTTTCAGAGAACATGGAATCATCTCTGCCATAGAGTTTGTAGCCAGGGAGGGCATGAGAGCTGATTAATGTTTGGTCAGCTTGCCCAGATTCTTCATCTCCTGGTGGTGTTTCGCTGTACTGTTACATGCTGAAGCATCAAAAGTTCTCTTGAAAGACAAAAGTTTAAAATGTAATTCTGCTCTGAAAAACAACTAAAAATAGCATAGTGGAAGATCTGAAAAAATATGTCTCAGGAGCTCTCAGGAAAAAGCCTTATGTTTACAGGTAAAATGCAGCTTTCTCAAAATAGCAGCTTTCTCTCTGCTGTCCTTGACATTTGAAAGCTAAATGATTGAATACTGAGACTACTGCAGTCTGGTTCACTGTTTTGATATGGGAGTCATTCAGTACTTCAGTTTATTTACAATTGCATAACTGGTACAGCAGAGGATGGGGTAGCACGTTGCTTGGAGCACACGAGACTCCAATACATGCACAGAGGGAGAGCAAAGATGCCGTTTTTGTCACTTTTCAGTCTCTGAGCACCTAAACCTAACACTGTTGCAACAGTTACAAAATGGCTTGTGCTATGAGCCTGGACCTTTGTCTCCCTCATACCCAGCCTTTCCCAAAGTGCATCTGATCACTTAACCTCTCAAACAGGACTTTCTGCTCTTTTTCCTCAGGATAGGTTCCATAGGAATAGCTCCACTTCAGCATAAAAGTAGACTAACTTTATCATTCAGCCCAACATGGTGAGACCAGCATGGTAAGGAGGTCTTTTTTGATTTGAGGCTAGGCCTGAAGACAGTCACTTTAGTGCAGAGTAATGGCATTTCTAACACCGGCAGCATGAGTGCATGACAGGGATGGCTGACCAGTTTAGTTTGCTTCAAGTGTGTTGCAACAGCATTAGAAAAAAGTTCATTTTTTTCGAAAAGTTCATCACATTGCAGCCTTTGAACTTTGCTTCGTGGGAGTGTGCAGTTGTGCCTGTGTGTGTGAGGGTATTCACACGGTCTAACCTGAGGCATGTAACTTGGGTGCCTGGGCTTGCTGCTGGAGCTGAGGGGAGAGGTGGAGCCCTAAATCAGCAGCTGAAGTGCCCTCTCAAGGAACTTGCTAGGCAGCCTAGGTGCTTACCCTAGGTCACGTGCCTGATGGTAGTCGGTACAAGTATTGTCCCTATGCCCATGCTGAGAATTAAACCACTCTTCATCTAGAAGACTGGACCTACTCTGAAGCCTTTCAAGATGCTCCTTATTCTGCACTTTCATACTGCTGGGCTGAACAAATCAGTGCTTGGTTTTCCTTTACATATTCATAGGGGAGGGAAGGGAGAGAGAGTTAATATTTGTACTACTAGTGACAATTGATACCTTCCAGTCAAACAGCAAGAGGAATAACACATGTGAAAAGGAAATATATCCAGATTGGAACCTGAATGGTAGGTGCCTAAATACTGCTCATTTGACAGTAATTTGTAATACTTTCTTGGTATTGAGTATTACGTGTAGGTAGCTTAACTTCATGTGATCTGAAAGACTAAGCAAATCTTGCCTTGTAAGATTTCAGAGCAAATGAAGAATGATTCTAAACTAGTACATTACTATAAAGGCAACGTTACAGAAAGTACAGTTCAGATCCCACATCTATTTTATGCAGAAGGTATCATCTGCTTTGTTACGTGTATGTGGGTGGATTTTGATGTCCACTTTTTGAAGGGCTGCAATGTAAATATCCTAAAAAAGTCAATTGATTTATTATATCCTGCTAGTGGATATGCTGTAGGTACATTGAAGACTCACCTTTTTCTAGCAGAAAAGGGCTACAAGTATGCCCAGATGGACATCCATAGAAAACAGGTCAAAAAGTCTACTGAATGTCTGTAGTGCTTTTAGGAAACATGTAGATGTGCCAGAGTCTCAGCCAGTCCTTCTCTAACCAACTGACTTGGACTTCTTATGTATAGCCCCTGGTTCCCACTTTCTGTTATCAAGTGGGGAAAACAAATTCTACGTTTTACTTTGCTTTTAAGCAAACCCTTAAAACCGTAATTTATTGTCCTTGTATAGACAGATTGACAGGGAAGATCATCAGAGTTCTGCTTGGGCCGAGATGGCACAAGTGGGCCCTTAGCATGCTATTGCACTGTACCAAAAAAGGAAAAGGAAATGTTAATAGGTACCTCTTACCCTTTTAATTTAGAGGGGTTTTTAATTCTGTAGCTCCTAAGCAGAAAACCATTTTGAGCCTCTGTTGGCCATTTAAGCAATTGCTGAGGAATGAACTGGCATGTTCTGCATGCCGTAATGGCTGTATGGCTGCCAGTGGCTTAACTGTTGGAGCACAGTGGTTTTCATTAGTTATGTTGATGCTTGAGAAAGCAGAATGTTTAACAAATTTGGGAAGCTTTGCAGAAGAGCTTTATTTACAGAATCCCACCATACCTCATTACTCAGTTAATTTATTCCATCCTTCTGCCCATTCACTCCCTCTGGAGATCAAGGCTTACCACTTAAACTATCCATAGATGATGTATATTGATAGACATCAAATGCAAGGATGTAAATCTTTTCACCCTTAACAGGTTTTTCACTGCTATCAATTTAACAAGTAAAAAGCCTTTGTTTTTTTAAAGAAAGCTCTTAAATCAATTATTTTGTATTAACAGATTATTGCTCTGCCTTAGAGACCACTGTGTGTGTGAAATTATTTTCTCTTATTGCCAGCCAGCACAGGGTGGGTTCCAAGTCTCCTCGTAAAAGAAGAAACCATTTTTAGAAATGCCGCAAATCTTTCAGCTGTCGTGGTTAATCTGATTTGTGTGGGTTCATGTTCCTTCTCTTTTTATTCTCATGGTCTTCACTGCTTACAAGGCTTGAGCATGTTGGGCTCTAGATTGCTGTTACTCACTTTTCCAGTTCTGGGCATGGTGTGCTTTCCAGAAAAGAGAATTGTTTGCACAGGTGGCTTTTCACAGTAAAATGGCTTTCCTGAAGTATGTTCTTACACCAAATTTTAATTTAAGCAGTGAACTTCTTGGCTCTGCAGACAGATTTCTTCCACTTGGATGTGGAGTCCACATAAATACTCTACACTTCTCAACTGTTGACCTGCTTCTTGGCAGTCATTAATTTTTCCCTTTCCAGATGATTGCTTGTCCTGTATTTTGTAGTCTAAAGCTTCCCCTTATTAAAGACAGATACAAGATAAAATCTTCAGAAGTGCCTAAGCCCTGGCGTTATCCAGTGGGGTTTAAGAACAAATTTTTATTTAGGAAATTAATAAAGTAGTTTTAAATTCTGTCTGTGTTATGTGTAGCAGCATCAAGAAATTACAAGTATATAGTTCTTGGAAGAACTGTCTGTCTCCTACGGACTTGCCCTTTGTGTTTGAAAGACTCTCATGGACTCCAAAGGTTGTGGGTGAAAGCTCTGGAAAATGGATTTTATGTGATCACAGCAGTCAGGTATCTGCAAATGCCTTATCTTTTTTTGTGAGGTATGACTAAAAGTGTGTGGCTCTGGTGCATAGAAATTCTGTGTCAAAAATAGGTGCAGTACAATACAGTTAAAGGCATTGTAAAATAAGTAGCTTTTACACCAAACCTTAAACGAAACAGTATTTTACACCAGAATGTAGCTGTTTGGATGCTTGGTCAAGATAATTCAAGGCTGCAAGCAGGTTTCAATGTTGAACGTTCTCTGTGTAAATATATAAATATTCTCAGCCTAATTTTATCAGACTAACACATGTTGCATGGTTTGGGGGTTTTTTTTGCCTCATTGATCATCAGTGTTGGTTAAAAGGTGATGGGTTGAAAATCATGCTGGCGCTGTACTGACCCCTTTGAACAAAGGGCAAGGAGAACCTTTGTGCACCAAAAATGGAGTTGACTTTGCATATGGCAGCAGTGAAGAAAGCGTTGGGCCCTGCAGCCAATAAACAGACCTCTTAAATGACCATGAATTCGGTTAATAGTGTTTTCTCTCAGCTGTGCCTAGTGGTGTTTTGAATTTGCATGTATTCCTTACTGGTGGTAAGCAGAAATGGTGCAATAAGACTCTGTGACACTCATGGTAAGCATTGCCAAATAGATACTCATGAGTCAAAGCAGCCTCTTTACTCTTTGTTCTTATTCCACTTTGAGTGAAGCCCAACTTCTGACTCTGCTTGCTGAATCTTTTAGTGATCAGCCTCTGACAAACTGACACTGTATAAGGGGGAAGAACGTAAAAGTCAGTGTGCTCATGATTTTGTTTTAAAAGGTTTTTTGTTTTTTCCTTAAGATGCTAGCATTAAAAAAAAAAAAAAACCCAACAGCAACAAAACCAACCCTTTCAAACTGATCTGTGTTTTGTAGTCATTGACATTTAGGTTTGTGCAGTGTATAACATTGAGAGACTGATGTCTGTAAGGTAATTTATTTGTGATAAATTCAGGAAAAACCTCAATATGTGCAATGTTGTAAAAATGAGATTGCCCTTTAGCTCTTAACTGCTTATACCACCTTCAATTGTGCATACCATTATTGAATCCATTTTGGTTTAAAGACCTGCAAGGAACTGCATCCTCCCTCCCCACCTGATTTTTGTGACTGACATTTCACAGAAGGCTTCTTTGGAGGATTTTTCTGTCAAAATTAGTTTAAATGAAACACTCATCAAACAAGTGTTACCAACTATAAATATGAGATGACTTGCTGATGATTCCATTTCAAAGAATCCCAGACCAGGACTGCTTTACGAACCAATGTGTGGTGTAACAACATCTCCGCTAAGCCATGCGTGATTGCTTGGAAATGCATGGTATGTTAGGCAAAAGAAAAAACCCCAGAGGTTATGAAGGAGAACAGGGTGTTTTAGTTCTTCGTATGGATATTTGAGTAGATTTTGGGCAGTGTTTTTCATGTGCGTGCACATGCAACTGGACAGGAATCTTAACTGGTTGGAAAGTAGAAAAATATGGCTTAGAAATTTTTTTTCCTTGAATGCCCTAAATTGAAAGCTTTTGAAAGCAGCCATAGTGGAGAAAGCATTACTTGAAACACTGCAAAAGGCAAAAGACCAGTAGAAGCTTCCAAATCATGGTCATAAACCTCAACAGTTTGCTTACTGCTTCAACATGAGTTAGTGACAGGAAAAGGTGTGCTTGGTTTGGTTTTAACTCCAGTGCTGGTGGGACAGAGGATTGCCATATAGGTCTTTGAAAAGCTTTCACAACTTTAAGTAATTTCATGAATAGGTGAAAAGAAAAAATACTGTTTTAACAGTGTGGCGGTGTATCTTGTTCAATAGAGCCCCTGCTTTGGGGAGCCAAGTTAACTCATGTTCGTTTGTCCTGGAGTGTTGTGTGTCTTGTCTGTCCTCATCTGGAGAGATGCTCCCAAGAGATAACCATAATACTGCTTCACACACAAGTTTATCATCAAGGTCTGATTTTGCAAAGTAAAAATCACACTTCAGAGGTTAAAGAAAAAATAAGTATCTTTGTTAGCAAATAGTTGCTTGTGTACTCCTGTCAGAAATGTTGTTCCTGAAACCACGACAAACTTGTAATTACAAGTTTGCAGAAAGCAAAGGAGTAAAATGGGGGAAGACTGTGGGTCTGATTTTCCATGAACAGTGTAGATGAGAATCTAGGAGTAGCAGATGGTAGTCAGTAAAGAAGACGTTAAAATACATCAAGTAAAATACTAGTTAATTCCAGTTCTGTCCCCAGCTTGGTTCCTCATAGGGCTAAGGATGGGATCTAGTGATCTCATTATGGGAAATAAATCATTTATGGTTGGTTAAGCCAGAAGACCCTTCCCCAAGTCAAGCTAGTTGACTATCCTAGTAGGGTTAATATTGATTGAGATGGTGCTGTGAAAACCAAAGTAGATGATCCGTTTTCTTGTTCAGACAAGACAGAGTGTTTGTGTGAACAAATTGGATTTACTTATTCATGAGGAGGGTGGACTTCTTCCCTCTACTGCACTTCTACTGCAGAAGATAGAATTGGTCATTAAGGTCATTAGAGACAGTCAACATGGCTTCACCAAGGGGAAGTCATGCTTGACCAACCTGATAGCCTTTTATGAGGACATTTCCAGGTGGATAGATGATGGCAAAGCAGTAGATGTGGTCTATCTTGATTTCAGAAAAGCATTTGACACCGTCTCCCACAGTATCCTTGCGGATAAGCTGAGGAAGTGCGATCTGGATGATCGGGTGGTGAGATGGATTG
>VZTO01024706.1:9774-41003 GCA_013400615.1 Syrrhaptes paradoxus
TAAAAAAAAAAAGAAAGAAAGAAAAGGAGATATTTTTCTCTTTGCATGCAATTTTTAAGAAGCGGAGAGCAAAGAGCCATAAAATTTCCTTTTATAGATGTAGAAGACAGCAGCAGAGCGTGCTAAAGTGAGCGAGGAAAACCCAAGGTGACATTTAATTTTAGTGATAATAAGCTATGGCAAAACTCCTCTTATTAAAGACCTAAGGCAAAACTGTTCGGCTGGTGTATTCTGGAGCTGAGACGCTGCAAGGAGCGAGGGGAGACAGGGCGAGACACCTTGGGCACGATTCAAAGAGCCAGGCATTAATTTTAGGGATGAAGAATTTGAGCACCTCTGCTAAGCCATAAATGAATAATGCCCGTTGCAGCAAGACGGAGCTGTTCTGCATCTCGGGTTCGCAGAACAGAAATTCTCCCCTGGATGAGGCAAGGCTGCTGCTCAGCATGGGGCCGGGCTGCAGCCCCAGGACAGAGCCGGCTCCTGCCCCAGCAGCGGATGCAGCCAAGCTGGGCTGCCAGGGCTCCTGCGCGGCAGGAGGGGAGCGGGGCGCGAGATCAAGCGCTTCCCAATCCATCTCTGAACCTCTGCCTTATCCAGCTGGATCCAAGCAAGGGCACCGAGCCCAGACTGTGTCTCGGGATTTATGACGTGAAGCTGCTTTATAGCAACTCCGTGAAAACAAGCAGAAGGCAGCAGCGGGCAGCCTGCAGACCAGCGACTCCTCGGTTCTGGGCTGTCTGCAGGACCAGACCTCTCCCTGCCTGTGTGTGCGTGGATAGAAATAGATGCACGGAGTCGAGGGGAGGGGGGTTTACAATGAACCTCGGTGCTCACAAGAGCCAAAAATACCCACAGAAGTGATGAGCAGTTTGAATGACGTTTGCAGAATGCCGCTAATGGCAAGACATTGCTGCCGTGTGCAGCAGAGTCCCTGTCACAGGACGACGGGGCCGTGCAGCCCATGGTGGCCCCTCCGCCGGCTGCTCTCCGCGCTGCTTCCCCACCTGCGGAGGGACGGGATCAGCGGACAAGAGGGTCCCAGGGTTTTGTGGCACCCTCGGCCTCGCGGCTCAGCTTTCAGGTCAATGTTATTTCCCGTTTCCATTCTGCGAAATGACAGGAGAGCTGATGGCGCTCACCTTAGCGGGGAAGCGCATCCCTCCATTGTTGCAGTAGAATAAGGGACAATAATTCCTGGTGAGAGAGCAGGGAGAGGGTTTTTGTGAAATGCTCCCATTTGGTATATAAACCTGTCTCTATTTTTCAATCCTAAATGGCCCTTGTATTGCAAGGCTGGTGTATGAGCTGTCTCCTTTCAGTGTGAAAGCTGCAAAGAAATAGAAACTGCCCGGAATTGCTCAGCCTCTGGGAGAAGGGGACGGTTTTCTCTCCGGATGTTTTTAACTCTGGCTGCAAAGCTGCGATGATTTTATGGTTGTGAGATGGGGACTAAGGGTATTGAGCTTGTCATCTGGCTTGATCACAGACCCCATGCAGCCCCGGGCGATTTGTCTTGCTGGGCTGTGTCAGATCCAATATATGAAAGAAAATATGTGCGGGAGCGGTGCCCTGAGTGCTGGGTGCTGCCCGGGATCGAGTGGGTAAAGCCCAGTCTCTGCAGGCGCACAGCGTTCAGCAGAACACGGGCTGTTCCTCCTCTCTTCCTCTTGGCCATTGCATAGACACGGGAGCCCGAGGAGGTCTGAGCACCACTTGGGGAATGAGCTGGAAACTTGTCGCTAGCGTTTGAATAACTCGTTCATTTTAAAAACCGAAACCAGGACCCCAGCAGCCTGCCCCTGGGTCCAGCCCTGTGTGTGGACAGTGTGCAAGCCGCTGCTCTGTGTCCCGTGTTGGACCCCGGCAAGCACTGTGATCCCCAGCCTCCTTGAAACACAACTCTCTGGAACTCCAGGATCCTGTTTTCTCTAATTTTCCTCTAATTTGGGGTGCTGAAATGACAATGGGTCCCTTGTGTGTTCCTGTGCTTTTCTCTGAGCTCCTCTGAGTGCAAAATCAGCTGCTTGCTTCCAGCCCTGGGCTCCACTAGACATATATTAGCAGATGCATGACTCAATTGTATTAATTGTTGCATTAAATTATATGGTATTACTCAAAAAGAATGTTAATTTAGTTTTCCTACAACTGTGTTCAACTTAATTTTTAATCGGATCTGACAGCAAAAATTTAAATCAAGTGCCGCATCTTGGCTCCAAGAGGACTGAGAGCATAATGAATGTGCTCCAGCGATGAGGACGGTTTGCAGCACTCACACCCATTGAACAGGGGCGGCTGAGCTGCAGACACTAATTATTCCTTCTCTCCCACCAAGCTCAACTTGATGAAGAAGAGCTGAGCCCAGCTCTTGTATCAGGGTCTGGAAGGCAGCACTGGGACTGTGGGATGCTGGGCTCCATAAACCAGACCTGGACGGACACACGGAGGTTTAATGGGGCTGGTAACGAAGGGCCGGCAAACCCATGGTCCCAGCAGCAGCCACAAAGCAAAAGTAGATGAGAACGCAGGCGTCGATCTTTGCAATTTCGACAGCAATGCAGGAAGGGTGGGGAGGGAACCAGAGCGCTTTGCAGCAGCAGAGTGAGTGCGTAACTGCGTCTGAAGTTGATCCACAGTCCAAGTGTTTTCCAGGCCAGTGCAGCGTTGCTGAACTCCCCCAAACGAGAGAGCAGCGTCCAAACTAGGGCAGGTAGCAGCGTGGTTTCTGTTCAGCGTTTCCTGCCACGGATCTGCATGCAGGAGATCACGTCCTGCAGATAAAGAACTGCTGATTAGGAGAGCTTGGCTAATTAAAGAAAAAACAAAACACTGAGCCCCTAGCAAGCCACTGGTCTGTTAATCACAGTAACATCCTGGGGGGAGTTCAGGGAGCCAGAATCCCAGTGGAAGCCCATCTCCTCTCCTGCTTTAGTGAGAGCGTGGCGTTCAGAGTGCATTAATCTGCTGAAAATCACGATGGCCGCGTGCTCCCCGGCGCAGGAAGGCGCAGACGTGGGTTTGCACTCGTGTCTCCTCGGCGTGGGAGGGTTTCTTCTTTATTGAAAGCAGCGGACGCCACTGTATGTCTCCTGATAGGAAAAGCGAGATCTGTATAAATTCATAATGGCTGCAGTAATCTTTCTTTTCTGTGAGAAGCTGGTAATTAATCAGAGGTGTCACAAACTGTGAATTTTATTGTGGTGATATTCATTATATGTGATATACAGAGAGAAAACGTGATGCAGCAAGTGCAATGGGCTGTATTTGTTGCAAAGACTAGAGCTAAGTGGAAATAAATTAACCATCATGTGTTTTAGGAGGCTCTATATTCTGCAGCAGGTACAAAAAGCTGTCTAAAAATATTGATATAGAAAAGATTTCTAAGGTGCAAACAGAGATACAAACACAGAAAAGGAAAAATAAATTCATTTTGATGCACAGAGACGCATCCTTTGCTGTACGTTTAGAAGAGGGCTGCAGAAAGCAAATATTCCTTCTGTTCTAGAAATTTGCAGAACCAGGATAATTGCTACCTGTGGTTGCTGTGGGAACCAGAACTTTTCAATTCCAGATTTTAAGAGCATAAAGTCTCAGCCAACGGTGCCACATTAATGTGACTGCTGTCATATTACAGGAAATCAGCCAATTTGTGGTTAATATAAACACATTAGGAAGGGGGAATTTTGTAAAAGTCAGGAATTGGTTGGTGCTTTTTTTTTTCCTTGAAGAAAGACCAGGATTTGGCAGTTGGGCTGGAGCCACGTTTTCTGTTCAAAGGCAGAGCTGGTGGAGCCCCAGATTGCCTTTTGACGTGGTGGGAGCAGCGGGCTGGGCTGGGCTGCGGGTCCAGGGCAGAAGTGATGCTGCTGAGCTCCTACAGTGCACACGGGAGCATGGGCCGGGGAGCGGGTTATTTATTATTTGACTGGAACAAAGCAACCGGGATAAAAGGGCTCCCTAGTTAAAAATCCAGCCTTGGCATCCGCTGTGTTTTCACACGCGCGTTGATTGTTGGTGCACCTTGGGGTTCTCGCCCCCTTGCACAGCGTGCCCCCTTGCACAGCGGCACAGGGACGATGCAGCCGGCGCAGGGATGATGCTCCCGGGGCTTCGGGTGCCCGGTGCCAAGCCGGACAGCATCCCATGGAGCAAGACGTGGTGCCAAGTTTGCAGAGTCATTTCTGACACAGCCCAGAACCATTGCAGATCTCTCTGCATCTCCAGCATCACTGCCCTGGTAGCACTTTGTTTTCAAGGGGCACTAAAGAAAGTCGGTGTAAGCTCCGGGAAAAACCCAGAGGCACAGAGCAAGCGGAGGTGAATCGCAGCAGCGTGGTGTCGAGCTCCAGCCAGAAATGTGCAGCAGCGCACCGGCTAGAGCCCTCGTCAGGAAATATTACCTGAAACACAAAGCAAAGGCAAGGCTCCAGCTCATGTACATCTGCAGTGATATTTTATTGATTGCGTAGGACCCTTAAGGCATTTTCGTTAGAGCCTGTAAAGAAGGATTTTGGTTTTGTTCCCCTGGATGCTGTTGTTTCCTGGCTGCATAGAAAAATCCTTCTGGTTTCCTTTGTGCCGTGCTACGAGCTGCTGGAGTAATCCCTGTAAAACTTGGGGTTGGGTTTCTAGAAGCAGCTAGAAGGAGCAGAGCGATTCAGCTAAAGCCAGTATTCCTCGCATCAGCGTTGCGTTTGTGGCTGTTGTAAGCAGCGCTCAGGATTTGCTGTGGTGGCACATTTGGGCTGTGTTAGCAACTCTCCAACGGGCACTTGGGAAGATTAAAAGCAGATCCAAATATTCCTGCGTGGCCAGTGTACTTTCCTGCCTCCTCATTGTCGAAGGGCACTGCTGAGGGCAGTGGGAATGGGGATTATTGAGCAGAAATGGGACAAATCCCAGGGAGGAATTACCTGCGCCTGGAGCTCAGCACAGAAACGTTCCTGACAGGAGCCAGGAAGGGTTTGTGCTCTGTCCCCACGGCGCGGGGCAGGGAGTGACAAACCTGCCCGTGCACAGAAAATGGAAAGTAAAAATTTACACCGAGATCATTTAGGGTGGAAGTTAGACGTGTTGAGTCAAAATGGCTTTTTCATTTTGAACATCTTTACTGCAGAATTTTAAGAAACTCAGACTTGATGTTTCCTTTCACACTTGCATTAAACACTTTTCTTAAAAACAGGTTTTGGGCCAAAGCAAATCTAACCAGCTTGGGTTTGGAAATCTGGTTTGGATTGTAAACCTGTGATGGTACAACTCTTTCCAAATTCCAATTAACTAGAATTTTTTTGTAGCATTTTTTGCTACATGAGTCTCTATGCATTTTTAATAAGCTTTATCCTGGGAAAACATGAGAGCGCTAACTGCAAGTGAAAAGAATAAAGGCAGTTGCTGTCGAGCTCTGAAAATCTGTTAAGTACTGGAAAGCTCATCGTAAAAAGCAAAGCAATGAAGAAATCCTAGCTCTGTTCTTAAACTGTGAATGAAGATAAAACCTTCTCACAAACCTCGTCTGGCTGAAAAAAATGCAGAGTAAAGTGCTAGATAAACGTGTGACAGTGCTCAGAGGTGTTGCTGGTAGTGGAATAAACAGCAGAAGACCTCTGCGTCCTTCTTCTCTTCCTAAATTGCAGAATTTTGAGATTTGGGACTGTGTGATCTGTCCAGGAGGAGGGGAGAGCGTGCTGGATCGGTGTGAAATGCTGAGAGCACAGAGGAGGAAAAAAAACCCACAGAAACCCAGACTGTGAAGGAGAAAGCAGTGATACAGATGATCTTTCCAGAATGTATTCTTTGTGTGTGTGGTTTCTTTGCTTTTCCTTGAGGCGAACAGATGGGCCCAGGGTACCCAGCAGACAGGTTTCTGTCTCCGATCTGCGTTACCGGGGCTGGCGGGAGCGCGGCGGTGAGTCATGGGGAGCAGAGCGCGGGCGGCTCCGGGGCTGAGCCGCGGTCCCTGTGCGTCCGTGGGGCATCGCCGCCCGCGTGCGTCCGTGGGGCATCGCTGGAGGCCGGGAGCCGCCGTGGGCATCCCCAGCACCCGCTGCAGGAGCAGCCTCGCTGGGAAGAGCCGCTGACCAGCGCTGTCAGAGCTCATCAGCGTCAGACGAGCTAATGGGGAGCACAAAACCTATTTAAAAGCTGCATTTACCACTTGGCTGATTCCATTACATCGTGTAATATCCAGGTGTCACATTTCCTCTCCAAATGCTGGTTTGAATGTTTTCCTGGCCCGCTGGGTTTAGCCGAGTGACGGGGGTCTGCCCGCTGTCCATCCTCAGCCCCGTGGGACCCGGGAGCTGCCCAGAGCAGAGGGGACCAGAGGGGTGGCTGGGGGCTGGAGGGGAAGCAGGGGCTTGGCTGGGGATCAGGAGATGGGGGTGAAAATGTGCGAGCTGAGCTGGGTGCGATGCTGCTGGACTCGTGTCCTAGGGACATTGAGCTGATGGGGGATGTCCTGAAGTCCTCCAGGTTTCCGAGGTTTTCCCTGGAGCGGGGCTGCGGGTGCTGGCCAGCCTCTGCTCCCCCGGGAAAGGCTTTCTAGCTGACGGCTCCTGGACAAGAATCAGCCACTGGGTTATTTCTCAGGGCTGAGTGCGTTGGGGTTTTAACATCTCTGCCTCTGCGTAGCCTCCGTTATCACTGAATTATACACCATCACTTTCATTACAGGAATGGCTTTGAAACTATTTGCATTTATTTTATTTTTTAAGGGAGACACCTATCCTTGCCTCCTCTGCCCCATAAATAGTCAAACTTGTTGCTTTTTGCCACCTCTGTGAGTCCAGCCTGGACAGGGTCCCCAAAGGGCTGTTTTGTTGACTCGTGGCCTCGCCGTGGGGTGCTGCTGTCCCCTCTGAGAGCAGCGTGTGCTGCCGGGAGCTGTACCGCTCCCTCGTCCAGCACGGGTCCCCCCGCGAAAGTGTCCGTGGCTGAGCTTCCCATCCGCCGTAGGTGCTGCTCTTCCTTGGTACGGGCTGTTCCGGGGATGCCGGGTGTCTGGGATCACCTGGAACAAAGAATTTCTATTTTGTAGTAGTTTTAGAGCAGATATTTTTGCAAGGATTCAGGTGCTTAGTGAAAAGTAAATATCATCTGTGCCGCTCGCCCAGTTTGCCACCCTGGGGCTCTATCCTGAGCGACTTCACACAAGCACAAAAAGCCAACACGAGATATATATGCCACACGAGTTCTGCTGGGGGACTGGAGTAGGCTTTGTGGTGCTAAAATGAGATTTTTAAGTCATAGCTAGTGCTTCCAGGGTGCTGGATTTCACCCAAAGTGGAAAAAAAAGAAATATCTTTTTTCAGCAGAAGATCACCTATGCACATAGCTCCTTGAGGTTCATCTCTTCCCTGTACTTGTAAAGCTGAAATTCCTTTCTTAGCTTTTTCTTTTCTTCTGTTTTGCTTTCCCTTTGGGCCCGTGAGATCTCGCAGATCTGCAGTCCTATCGTTAAACCTATCTGGAGTTTGAAGGAAACCTTATCTTTAGGCCTTGCTGATTCTTTCTCTTCTTTGTACACAAGCGCCAGGAAAGAGCCTGAGAGTTTGCAACTTGCACTCAATCTGTCCTAGAGGGATGTGGCATTTTTAGGAGTTCTGAAGCTCTTCTCTCGGTGTCTCAGACAGGCGTCAAAGATCTCGTGTCACTTCTGCTCTGGTTTTGTGTTCGCGCTGTAGCGTTTGTTACCTGCAGTGGTTTGATCTGTAGCTACAGTTTTATACAACAAGATTAAGGATGTAATTGCTTTCTTTGATTCTTAACGAGATCAAACAGAATGACACAAACACCAGTAAAATCTCGCCTATCTGAGCAGATGGGTAGATCTGCCTCTCGCAGTTAGGAGTGCTGGCTGCAGGGCGATGCTCCGGGAAGGAAGAAGAGACTGCTCCTCCAGAAATGGATGCTGATAAAGAAATCTGGTCAGAGCCTGGGTTTTTTTCTAAGTGCTTCTGCATGGGTCAGAGGCTGCCCATGCAGAAAAATGTTGGGACAACCGTGGCTCAGGCTGCTGCACGCTCTTCTCCGTGCCTTTCCTTGGGTCGTGTTTCAGCTGGCGAGCCTGTGGAGGATGAAACAGGTCAAGTGAAGAGATGCGAGTCTGCTCAAAGTAAGCACAAGGAT
This sequence comes from Syrrhaptes paradoxus, assembly GCA_013400615.1. Classification (NCBI taxonomy): domain Eukaryota; kingdom Metazoa; phylum Chordata; class Aves; order Pterocliformes; family Pteroclidae; genus Syrrhaptes; species Syrrhaptes paradoxus. The sequence goes on from VZTO01024706.1 coordinate 17,902, forward strand.
AACAGTGATGGTGTTTAAGCGTGACCCGAGTCACCGGCAGCGTGACAGGGGTTGGCAGCTGGTCTCACACCGCACAATTACTCAGGCGCTGCATGCACAAGTAGGAAGCTATCGTGCTGCTGTATAATTTACCCTTGCGTTATGTGTGATTCCCTGGCTCTAATGCTCAGTGTGTGAATTATTAAATATATGGAGCTCTCCGACAGTCCACAAGGCAGGAGGAGTTTGCAGGGGAGCTCAGCTCGGGTGCGGGCAGAGGAGCCTGGAGCAGAGCTATGAGCACATCTCATGCCATCGCGATGTCCAGATCAGGAGGTCGCTGGGCAGGGATCCTGTGCCGGAGCAGGGCTGTGTGCGCTGGCTTTGGGCTTGTGTGCTTCAAACGTGTTATTTCTGACCTCCCCAGCTGAGCGGGGTGACCCAGGGCTGTTTCACCTTCCAGCCCTTTGGCTTCTGTCCTTGTTCGGAAAAGGAAGGAAGGAGGAGATTCTGAAACGTTTCTGAAATTTCCTGGGGGGTTAAGTTTCTTTCTCGACCAGCTTAGTGCTGTGTTCTCCACAGCGTGGGATACAAAATGATGTTTTTTATTAAGAAAGATGAAGTTTTCAGGCTCCGCTAGAACAGCTTCTGCAAGGCTGTCCAGCAGGGTCACTGGAGCAGCAGTTGCTGTGAGCTTAACATAAAGGTCCTGAAAAATAGCATTAAAATGTTGGAGGAGTACAAGAAAGGTATCTTATTTGATACACCTTAAACACAAATATTCAAATAATAGAAAGAAGAGGAGCATGACAAATGGATGTTGAAGAAAGCGGTTCTGGGTGCAGGTGCAGAAATGAACAGAGGGAAGGTGCAGGATTTTATTTTCCTCTTCTCTGAAATATCTTCTGTTCCTCTGAGATATGGGAACGGTAAGTCTCTGAGAAAGAAAAACGTTCTTCTTGGTGACCTTATGGATTTAAGGTCTATTTCTAAGCCAAATTTTCATAAAAAACCTGCCACACGCAATCTCCAGATTAAACCTCATTTTATTTTCAGACAGACATGACCTTTCCTAGCTTTGGATATTAAATATCACAAAACCTGCTGCAATTTAAGCTGAGGATTTTACATTTAAATAAATGTAACTGAAAAGCAAAGCTAACTTCTCTGCAGAGCACCAGGGAGCATGGGGAAGCGCTCCCTGCTCCTCCCGAGGCCATCCCAGCGTGGTCCCTGTCCCCGCGGGTGGGCTCTGCCCCCTCGCCGGGCCACTCAGGGATGCTCGTGGTGACCTGATCTTCGGGCTGGTCCAGGGGATGCTGTTGGGCTGTGGGCAGTCTCCTTAGTTCTTGGCTTGAAGGAAGCGGCTTTTCCCAGCCGTTCAGTGGCCGTCAGTCCCTGAGCTGTAGGGGAGGGTGCGGTCAGAGGGGTCGTTCCCAGGGGACCAGCAGTGCTGCTGGAATGGCCAGTACCCTCAGAGAGGCTGCAGGAAAGGACCTGAGTGGGCAGGCAGCCAGCAGTGAGGATTTTTGCAAAGAGAGAAAAGAACAGCACCTGGTGTGAGAATGCTATTTTTGATATGTTTATGTTCACGGAAAGATGCACCGACATCAGCAGATTTCATCCCTGCCCCTCTGCTGGGAAACACGTCCTTGTTGTAAAACAAAGTTTTTCTAATTTGCGAGAACTTTAAACTTCAGCAGGGTTTTTCCATCCTTCCCTTTTCAGCTGGAAATGCCTTTTGGTTAACAAATGCTTTGCGACAACAAATCGATGTTGTTCTGTGTAACAGAATTAGCTCGCCTTGCCCAGCCGCAGCTTTGCTCTTTGATTGTCAATAACCAATCTTCATGGGCGAGGTGGAGGATCTCAGCTCGTTAGCACGTGCTCGACTGAATGTCATTTGTCAGCGAAAGGAAGCTGAAATGTCCAAAAGGGGTAAAGGCAGCTTGGAGGAAGGTGAATGTTAGAGGAAAATGATACTGGACAAGGCTGGGGCAAAGCAAATGATCTTAGCTTGAGCTGGGAAGGCAATTTTGGATGCTTTCCCAAGGCTTTGCTCTGTTATTTTTGCCTTGCACTTGAAATTTCGTGAGGATTAAATGGCTTGTCTGATTTCCAGCGTCCCTGCATCAAAAGCTGGGTCCTGGGTGTCCCTCCCCAGAGGAGCTGGTGCTCTCCTGCTGTCAGTGTGTGGTTGTGGTTACAGCTTCTCAGGAAGGTGTGGTTGGGAACTGGGGCTGCGGACAAAGCCGGGGACGGGGGTTTGCCTCATCCAGGGCAACCTGGGCCACTGCCCCATCACCCTCACAGTGGAGAATTTCTTCCTAATATCTAGTCTACATCTGCCCTCCTCCAGCTTGAATGAAGCAGAGGCTTCATTATATATATAGATATATATATGTGTGTGTGTGATGCCGTGGTTGTTTCTGGTGCACGTTAAAGGCAGCTCGAGGGATGCTCGTGGAGCGTCACGGGCAGCGGTGGTAAAGGCCGGGGGCTGCTGCAGCTGCCGGAGGGAGGGAGATGAAACATTAAAAAGGCAGTTGTGGAGCGTCAGACAGAATATTTCCACCCAAATGGATCCGTGCTGCACTGAGCATGTGGGGAGCAGCGGTCAGCCCGGCTCTGGGGGGATGTGCTGGGGGATAAAGGCCTGGGGGGGGTCCTGGTGCCCCCGCTCCCCCACAGGCCCCGTGGAGCCGCAGCCGGCCCCTCGCAGGCCGGACGGGTGCTGCAGGGCCGGGGGGACTCTGTCGCCTTCAGCCTGTCCAGCCCGGGACTGGAGTCCGCCTCCCCTTCCTGCTCCATCGCTGCGGGGGGCTGGTGTGGGGTCTGGCGGGGTCGGAACACCCCAAAATCTGGGCGAGCCCCACGTTTCCCGACGCGTCTATGGAGGCCATGGAAGCGCGTTGCCATGGAGATGTGCTGAGCGTGGCACGGTGCTGGAGCCTCACAGCCAGAGGCATCTGTTAATCTTATTTCCATCAATTTTTAAAGAGGATACAAGGGTGGTGTCTCCCCCACCACTGGCATTCGCACTTTGAGGAGAGCGCGGGCTGCAGCGCCTCTGGAAGCCAAGGGGAAGGGAGGTGACGTGCCGGCTGGGGGACGTGGGCCGTCGCGGTGGAGTTCGGGAGCTGCCGCCTTTGACACGTTGCTCCGGCGTTAGCGGGGGGGAGACTGACACCCCGAGACAGCGGTGAAGGGAGGACGTGCCTCTGCCTTCGCCTCGGGGGTCACGGCTGAGCCGGGCCCGCAGGAGGAAACGGAGATTTTCCCGATGGAGCTCCGAGGCGGTGGCCGCCTGCAGATGCGTCGGTGAATTGCCTTTTCCTTCTGCCACGGCGGGATGGGATGGGGCTGGCAGCGAGGAGGAGGAGCAGCGAAGGCTGGGACACCGCTGGGTCACCGGCGCTTGTGCCCAAGTGTAAGAGGACGTGCAGCCAGGAGTGCATCTTAACGGGGTAACGCACACCTCAGCAAGAGGGATCGAACAGGCGTCAGCATCGTGAAGCCCTAACGCAACAGCTGCTGTAAGAGCATATACATGCAGAGTAGTAATGGTGTTCTGAGAAAGAAAGAAATAATTTTTTAATGCAAAGCGAATATCTGTTTTCCTCATTTTTGTTTGCGTGATTTTATTTCTCTAAGTGCCGTGCAAGTCTCAGCAATGGGAAAATTTCCGCTTCAGCTCCATCAGACACAGGCGAGCCCGTCTCTCTCAGAAGTAAATCACGGCTAGCTCCGCTGAGGCTATTGTAAGTCACTATAAAAATGACATGAGGGACCACATAGGATGTGAGCCAAAAACAGCATGGGGGGAAAAATAAAGCAAAGTTATGGCCCTTATCACTCACAAAGGATACTTTCCACAGATATTCCCAGGAATAGCCCCGAATGCCTCACTGCGAATCAGACAGATGAGATGGTGATGTTATTCCTCTCATAGTATAATGATTTTCAGCATCATGGTGGTGTTTGAAGACATTGATTAGGCTCTGGCCTCATTAAACTGTACAAACGTGTAATGAAAAGCAGATGTCAAAGTCTCATACCCTGAGTGTCGAACAGAGCAGGTGGCAGAAGGCTTTAGGAGTAGGGGTGAGGATGGCAATAAAGCAGATGTGGTTTTCAGGGAATTGTTTTCTGTTGACATAGGACCGTGTGGGACTGGGCACAGTCTTTATTTCATGGACATAACCATGATCAGGGCAAGAAATTATTCTTTGCTCTAAAGCACAAGGGTCTGTTGCACCCAGGATTAGCCCTTGAATCACAGAATCATAGAACGGTTTGGGCTGGACAGCCCAGCATTGCCCTGCTGTTACCGAACCATAACGTGATGCTTCAGTAATTAGCACATGCTAAGCCCTAATTGACTTTTCCACTGGAATAAGAGAATTTGGGCTGAGAGCAGGGGGCTCTGTGCTGTGCCCTGACCCTGTCCCATGCCCGGTCCTGCCCACCCTGGGCACCCGCCAGCCCCCCCACTGCCTGTGGGCACACGAGTATTTTTGTCTTTCCTGCAGCTGTATGGCAAAGTGTTTCTGGAACCCAACAGGATTCACTCTGAAACACATAATGCAGAATTATGAGAGTCATTTGCCTGAGAATTATCTAATCGTGGAGCTAAACTGAGCTGTGTGGTGGTACGGGTACATTTTTCCATGAGTAATCTGCAAAGAAGCTGCTCTACATAAATGTCGCCTGATTTTGTTCCGATTTAATCCCCTGTATTTATTGCCTCGTTGTGCCTGTTTATTATTTTCAATTTTTCCTCCTGGCATTTACCTCACTGGACCTGCCACTGCTGATCCCGCATCAGAACCTCCAGGTGAGGACAGAGAAGCACCTTCGTGTCATTCTCTGCTTTGATACGAAAGAGAGGGAATATAGAGAAAATAGATGCCAAAAAAGCTGCACACGCGTGTTCTAAAAATAGCGGCGCAGCTCCTCGCAGTGCTGGCAGCGAAGCGGGCTGGAGGCAGCCGCCGTGCCCTGCCTTGGCCGATGCATCTCGCTGCCCTCATTCGGAGCAGAAATCCTCCCCCAGACACAGAGGCACGGGGTGAGCCGGGGTCTGCTCCCCCCTGCCTGCTCCTGTGGCTCCCCAGGATGGGGATGTTCCCCTGGACGCGGCTCCGCTCTGAGCCATGGTTGGTGTTGGCAATTTATCAGCTGTAATTATGCCAATTAGCCCACACATGCAGCTTGGGCTCCGGGAAGGCTTTACGACCCGACAGTATATCTCTGCTGGGCAGGGAAACACAAACCTTTTCCTCAGGTTAGTGCAAATTAATCAGCCTGGGGGGTGAGTTTACCATTCAGCACCGAGCTCGGGAGTGTGGTTACAAGTGCTTTGGCTTGTTGCTGGTGTAGCCGCCCTGCTTTGCAGGACTGGTCTCAATCCTCATTCCCATCAAAGTCCTCACACGTGCTCCAGTGGAGGGGAATTTTCTGCAAAATATTAACCCGGCTCCGCTCGTACCGGCAACAAACCAGCCCTGCCACTGAAACCCTTCCTCACCCGTGAACCCTGCTTACATCGCGGTTAGCGGACCTTCCAGCAGCAAGGAAACCGCAAATCCTGCACCCTGCCAGCTCTTGCTGCAGTGACACTTTGTGGGTTGCTCTGCACGAGGAGCCTGCTGCGGCTCCGTACTGCTCGCTGGAAAATGGAAACGGTGGTGCATGCAAAAACACTCGTGATTTAAAAATTGTTCCAATTTCAGAAAGTTAAAAAAGAAACAACATTTTTATTTTAAGGTCTGTCAGGATTTTGTTGATGATCGTTTCCTTCTCTTGCCACAATCTAACGTAAAATGAGTAAATGCTTTTCCCTGCTTTTGTCTCCTACTCAGTAACTTCTAAATTTGTAGAGAGAAAGGAAAATGTGATGGGAACCCTCCTTTTTCTCCCTGTAGCCTTATTCTTAGTGGTGTCTTCTTTCAGTAAGAATTGGAGGGGAAAATTAGGGAGAGCAATATCAAATTACAGATATTTTTTTTTAATCCAAAAGCAAAAGAAAATTATAATTTCTGTTGAAGCTCTCAGACTTTAATCCAAAGCACTGTTGTTGGGTTTTTTTGTGGAAGATGTTGCTTTCCGCTGGGACCAGTTTTTCTCAGGGAAAAATGTTAATTAGCTCTCAGATTTACCCCCCAAGGAGGAGGGGAAGGAGGCACTCTGCTCGGGTGCTGCTGCGGATGCAGGGATAGCGCTTTGCAGAACACATTGCAGAGACGAGCCGTGTTCTGTGCTTTAATTCCCGGCAGCATCGTGGTTTCTGCAGGGCTCAGGGGGTGGGTGCCTGGCTGGCTCGTGCCCAGCTGGGGTGGGAGCAGGACGGACAGACAGACACGCAGACGTGCAGAACCCAGCAGCATCTGGCAGCCCCCCAGGAGCCACTGAGGTGTGTGATGGGAACAGCCAAACGCCCATGTCTGTGGATGCGAGTGCTCGTACGGGCACACAGGGGAACATGCCCCAAAGCCCCCCCGGCCCTCCCAGCACCGGCACGGGTGTGTCACCGGGTTCTGGTGGTTCTGAGCTGGCCTGAGCCTGTGCTTCCCGGGGGTCAGTTACCGACAGTCTGGCTGAGGACAGCTGCGTGGGTGCGGGTATGAAGAGCTTACATCAGAGCAAGGAGCCCCCAGCTGTAATTGTTAGCTTTGAAAATTCTAAAACTTCAAAATGGAAAAGTTTCGGCATAAAGCAGAAATCTGTGCTGTAGGTATTGACAGAGTCCTCGCCCTCCTGCGTTGTCATAAACAAGGACATGATAATTAGATAGTTTTTAAGGGACAAAATTATTTTATTTGCTTCCCTGCCAGTTTTCATGAGACCATCCGTCATCCCCTGCATAGAGAAGGTTTCTTATGTTCGCTGACAGGATAAATTATATGGTTCTCATCCAGCAAATCAGCATTACTGTGCAACATTATCTTTCGCAAAGTGATGTCTGAGAAAATAATAAATTCTGTCCAGGTTTATTAGATCTGTCTTTTATTCACATATTTATTTTATCCCAAGCTGAGGTGCCTTTTTCCCCAATTATTAATCATATTAATAAGGATGGGGAGGATGCGGCTTTCTGTAGAACAGAACCACCGCAGCGATGCTTGGGTGTCCGTGGGCTTTCATCGGAGCGAGCTGTGAAGTCTGGGCGGTGTTATGGCTCTTTGTGGAGATCACCAAAATAAACGTGTGTGTAGTGGGGACGTGGCACTGTGGAGGGCTGTAAACGTCACCGCGAGCCAAGAGCCTGCTGTGGAGTGAAAGGCTTGAAAATGGGCTGGAGGGGCGAGCCAGGAGCAGCATTAGTGATGCTGAGCCCCATCACCAGCCGTGCCGCGGCCACGCTCCCCTGCCACCCCTGCGGGAGTGGATCCGAGGCTGGGGACAGAGTCAGAAACCCCCGTCTCACCGGGCTGAGGAGCTGTAAAGCAAAACTTTGCTGAGGCTGAGCACAGGGAGCCCCGAGGCGGCTGTGGACAGGGGCTGCTGAAATATCCCATCCCAGAGCAGGGAGGGATGCTGCCCGCAGCACCTTGCTCTGCTCATCCCGCCGGAGGAGCTGATGGCTCCTGTTGGACATCGGCTCCAGCGAAGGGAGCGGCGTGTCACCGGGTGCTGTGGAGTGCAAACCGCCGCTGGGTTTATCGTCTGAGCCAGCACCTGGGTGCAGGGATTTGCGGCATTTTTCACATCACTTGCGTATTATCCAGTTGGTGTAAATCAGCATCCTTTTATTCTCCCAGGCTCATCAAAAGCTCCGAGGAATGAGCTGGATACGGGGGCTGGGGCGAGCGAGGCTGAGTTATTGTTGAAGTTATTGATTGAAGAGTGGGAGAAATAGCATTAGAGCCTGGATCTCCTTTTATTCTGTTAGGGAGGAAACAGCATTTTCTTAAACTATGAGTCAATAAATAATTGTTTGTGACTTTTTTTACCTGTTCCCGTGATGGTATTGTGTAGCTCCGAGGCATTTCTGGAAGGAGTGCGGCTTTCTTGGCCTGTGGAGGGGTGAAAGCTTTCAGATCATCGGCTCGGTTCGTGGGTAAAGGAGGAGCTTGGATGCCTTTAAAGGAAAGAAAATCTGTTTAACCAGGCACAGAGGAGAGAGGTGATGGGAACCATTTGTAAGGAGTAGTTTATCCAGCAAATTAAAGTTTTCCTTTACAGAGGCTTCTACGAAGGAAGGGATTATTTAATCTTTTGTTCGGTCATATTAAACTGAGGAGTGAGTGGCAGGAACAGACTGCAGGTTTATTGAATGCTCGCAGATCTTCACTGTCTTCGGTGCTTGCCCAGGTTTGGGTTCTGGGACTGGCTGCCCCGAGGCTGTTTCTCTTCCCCGGCTGGTCTCTGACATTTTCAAGGAAGCCCTGCATCTTCTGGTACGGGGGAGCTTAATTTTGCAATTAAATTAAACTTTCACTTTGAGACAAAAATTTACTTTTCGAGACAGTAACTCAGAACAGAACTGAATTCTCTTGTTTCATCAGTTCCCACAAAGCGAGCATTGGAACCATCACTGTGATTAAATTAATCACTGAGCAGAAATTTGCGTGTAATGGTCTGCCACCGAAGCGGTCGCTAATGACTTTAAGCATTTTACTCCAGGGGTCAGCAATTTCTCACCCCTTCGGTCTGGAATGAAGGGGCTGTCAGGCTCCTCGCGGCGAAGCCTCTCTCGTTAAAGGAGAGGGGGAATTTCAGGGATGCCAGGGTTGTCACGGGTCAGAGCGTTTTGAGAGCAAAAAGCAGGGGGAGGCCCAGGAGATCGGTAACGCTCCCAGCCCCACGCGTGCCCTGCCTGGTGACACAGCCTCGATGACTCTGCGCACCAGCACGGGCACCGTGTGCCCCTGGGGCTGGACCGTGCGGTTCTGGGAGCCGTGGGTGCCTCGTCTGGGTGCTGGGGGGGAACCCCCCCGTGCCGGGGGTGTGATGGAGGAGGGATGGGGCGTGCGGGGCCGGGCAGCTTGCTGCAGGCTGCTCTGCGGCTCCCAGCTGGGGATAGGGATGGGGATGGATTCTCCCAAGCAATTCATTACAGTCTCTTCTGGGGCTACAGCGCGTGCCGGCAACACGAGCCGTGGAAAGACCTGACAGCTCCTTTTCAGGGAACAATGTTCTCCTGCTTCTCCTAACTGGCACAGTTAGAGATAAAATTGTTTCTTAGAAACAAGCATGAGATTTGAACTGACATTCCCTGAGAAGATGAATTCTGCAGCTAATTTCCCAATGAACAGGTGGAGCTGAATAGTAAGCGACCGATGCCAAGAGGAGCGCCCGGGTTTCCATTGAGTTCCAGCTCCAGTTGCTTTGCTCTGTGCCGTGCACTGGCTGCGGGAAGCACCGGCCTTGGTGCCCCAGGTGTTCGGGAGCTCATCGAACTGCAGCTGGTTTGGGTTTGTGGGCGCTTTGTATTGTCTGGTCATTTACCGAAATGATGACCGTTCTCAAAAGCAAGCGCAAGCGTGCCCACGGAGAGGATGGAGCAGGGCTGGGGCTGTGCTGGTGGCTCTGCCCTCGGTGCGGCTGCGCCGCGAGGAGTTGCTGGGGGAGCGACCGCTCCACGCCAGCCTTTTGAGGTACAAAAATCACATCATTGTGTCTCATTACCGGCTTCATCAATCTCAAACTGTTGCCTGATGACACCCACTCCTCCTCCCCCAACAGCAAACAGCTGCTCCCCGTGCCGAGGGTACGGGCTCTGCTGCGCTCCGGACCTTGGGGAGCGCAATGGGGAGCTGTTGGAGCAGGCACGGCGTCCCACAGATGGGTCCCGGCTTGGCTTTTGGGGATCTTGGTGCTTTGGGGGTCAGGGAGGGGACAGGTCAGGCGCAGGATGGGGGCAGAGGGGCCGTGCTGGCGGCAGCGGAGGCAGACGTGGAGCTGGTGCAGCCCCAGCTGCTGCGGGAGCAAATCGCATCTTCCTGCTCCCCTGCAAAGCTGGCGTGGGAGTCGGGGTTTGAGGATCAAAGCGGTGCCTGGCCTTGATCTCAGCCACCAGCATGAATTTTAGCAGCACAAAACCAAAGCTCAGGAAAGACTCGGAGCCATGCGGTGACCCAGGCAGGAGGAGGAGGAGGATGGGATTTGTGCTCCAGCAGCATCTTCTGTCTGCCCTGAGGCCCCGTGTGCTGGTGGAGCTGCTCATCCGTCACGGGGAAACCCGCAGCAGCTTGTGTCCGTCTTGGCAAGAGTTTTTCTTCCTGGCACTTTGTCACCTTGTCCGTGGAGACCGTGCGCTCCCGGGAGGGGTGACAGTCCCTGGCGGGGGGTGACACAGCACGTAACCCTGTTAGGACAGTGGGTGTTTCCCCGAGCCCCAAACCAACACTTGGTCATTTCCGACACTTTCCTGCGTAGGTGCTTTGTGTCCTGGCTGAGCCCAGGTCTGGCCTGAAAGGGAATTGTCTGGAGGAGGGACTGGTTCTGTGAACCGCCTGCACCTGGATATTTGCACCTTGGCAACCTCCTGCGGAGCGGGAGCAGCTCTCTGCCTTTTGCAGGCAAAGGATCCTGTATTTTCATCGTAATGAAACGCTCGCCTCTTGATTCGGTCCCTAATGTCGTCCCCCGTCATCATGTACTCCTCATTGTACTGAGCATAATCAGAATTTCAAAGGGCTGGGATGAAGCTGATCGAAGATGGATGGGGAATGTTTTTTTCCCCTGACAATAGGTGTTGTTAAGGCTTTTGTGTGCAGCTCCCCGGCTCCTGAGAAATGAGCGTGTAATCTCCATCCTTACATGCAAAGGAAATAGAAAATCCATATAGGCCATTTTCAACCCTATAGATTTCAAAAGCTTTATTCCCTTGGGGGTGCTGAGCAAAATGCTGCTCCTCCCCTGTTGGAAGCCAGGCACGCCACCCCCTCCCGTGTTTTGGGGGGTGAGGAGGGGTCCTGCCGTGCCCGCAGTGGGAGGAGGATGATGAGGGCTTGCGGTGGCAGAGNCGGGAGGAGGATCTCGCTGATGAGGGCTTGCGGTGGCAGAGGTGAGCTGGGAGCTGCTGAAGGATCTGTTCCTCTGGAGCAGCCAGGGGACCCTGGCTGGATCTTTGAGAAGGGGGTCTCCTGCCCTCGAGCCCCTTGCAGGCTCCTGAGCTGTTCGGGAGTTATCCAAAATCCTTTGACAGCATCCCTGGATTTCAGTGGCCGTTCTAAGTCCTAACAGGTGGATGCTCTGAGCTGGTGACTGCTGCTGCTTGCAGGCCAGGGATGGTGTGGGAGCTGCTTTCTTGCCTCTGGGGTCTGTCAAAAACTCCAACAGGCGTGTTCTTGGGAAAATTTGAGTTTTTAAAAGAAACTGCTAATGGCACCATCTCACTGGCCAGTTCAGGTAACAGGTAAATTGTTCTGGAGAAGAATATTGGTCTCTATTGAAATAAAATCCTTACAGCAAAATAATGAAAACTGAGAAGCAGAAAAATTTCATCAGTTTGGTCATTATAATAGAATTCTATAATAAAAAATAGAAAACAAAGTGCAGGATAATGCTATAGATGAGTAGCATAGAGTTTTCTCTCTGTTTATATTTAGATCAGCCTCCTCGTGGAACAGAGGTAAAATCGTTTTGGTTAATTTTAGAAGCCCCTTAATTTCTTCATTATTTACTCGCATTTCTCACCAGCTCCACGGCCTTGAAGCCCAAGACAGTTGACTCAAGACAAATTAGAGCCCACGCTTCCTTTGTCTGCTGTAATGAGTGGCTGCCATTGCCCTTGAGATGCTTCCCGGACTGTGAGCTCTTAAGTGCCTGTTTTCAATAAGAAAGATGTAATTTTAGGTTTTAATGTTTAAAGATTAATTACATAGTAGCCCCTCTGCACATCCTCTGCTTCCTTCCCCTTGCTTGTGGTTTGATGCTTTAAAGCAGTTTGGGGGATGAGGCTGGCTCCGTCCCCACGCAGCGTCCTCGGGCTCCGTCCCCACGCAGCGTCCTCGGGCTCCGTCCCCGTGGTCCAGCCCCGGGCGCCCTGGGAAAGGCACGCGGGAATGTTCGGCTCTGGGCAGTGGGCTTCCAGGCCGGCCGCTCTCGGGGCTTTATTCGATCTTGTGATTTTCAAATCGTCTGGATGCACAGTGTTTTCCCTCCCCACCTCTCCTCGGATCCGAACTCCGTGACAGAACCCCGGCAGCTGGAGCTCCAGGCTCGTGCAGATAATCGGTGTTAAAACACGTCAACAAGATGTGTGTTAATAGGAGCAACTCCAGTGCTTAAGATGGTGCATTTTTAACAGTTATTTTAAAAATTATAATGCTTTGCATTTGGCAACCTTCAGATCACTCCTGGATACACACATTTGCCGCTGGTTGATTGATTTCAGCAATTTCACTATTATAGCAAACCCAGGACACTCGCATCGTATTCCTTGTGTGTTTCTGGCATGAAAAAAGCAACTCCAATTTAAAAAATAATGTTAAGTGTTCCTTCATGACCGACCAGCTGCAAAGAAATATTTAAAATCAAAATAATGAGGTTTCTACAAGGGGGTTCTCTTTCCTATGCCGTCGGTGAGGAGCAGCCCAGACGTTTTGCTGCCTGTGCCCCCCTCCCGTAGGTCCCCTCTCCCCGTTCACCGCCAGGCTCCTGGCTGGACACGAACCCTGAAGATCGTCACCGGCTGCTGCCCCGTCAGCGTGGGCGGTGCTCAGCAGGATGCCCACCGAAGCTGTTTCAGGGGCATCATTTCGACACCCTGGCCCCAAGGTCCCATGAATGAAAGGGGCCAGTGTCCGAGCCCCCGGGCCAGCTGCCCTGAAGGCTCCTCTGGTGGCTTCTGGTGCCTCTGGGGCCGAGCAGCAGCGACAGGAAGGGGCGGATGGGGTTAGACATACGCACACCTGGGTCCGTGGGAGAGGCAGGGTAATAGATGTGATTATTTTTATGACGGATAGGCAGGAGCCCTGATGGCCGTGGGTGAAGCTGTATAATACGCCAATTCTGCACAAACCCACCAAATAAATCTACATTCTGTATACAACTTAATTTTAACTTCATAGCTCAAATGTATGTGTTTATTCCTGGGAGTAAGCACTATTTGTAGTTTCCAGTACAATGCAGCTCATAATTTTTTCACACCTCTCGGAGCAGGTGACAGCTTCCTTGCAAAGTCTAATTCATTCTCACACTGTGCCCAAAGCTGTATTTCTAATGCATGCGCAATAACACGTCCAAATAAGACTATAAACAGAAGGAACTGTCCCCGTCCCCAAAACACCCTCTTCGTGACCAGGAATCAGAAGTGACGCCGAGCAGCAGCGAGCCCCCCCCCCCGGCACCGCAGGCGGCAGTGCGGGGAGACCTCCCCCTATAATTTCCTCTTGGACCGAACCCTTCTCCTTAATTGCAGGAAGGATTGTTATGCTAATTGCTATTTTACACGGAGTTAATTCTGCGGTGTTGGACATCTAAATGCANACCGAGCAGCAGTGAGCCCTTCAGCCCCCGGCACCGCAGGCAGCAGTGCGGAGAGACCTCCCCCTATAATTTCCTCTTGGACCGAACCCTTCTCCTTAATTGCAGGAAGGATTGTTATGCTAATTGCTATTTTACACGGAGTTAATTCTGCGGTGTTGGACATCTAAATGCAGCTCCCCACGCTGCGGGGCGGGTGCCGGCGCTGAGCGGTGCTGCTGGATGCGGTGGGACGGTTCTTTGGCTCCGACTGACCCCAGCCGCTGCCTCTGAGCATCCCCCAGCATCGTCCCCCTGGTCCTGCCGCCGTGTCCTGCTGGAGCTGGCTTCTGGCTCTGGCCGGGTACGGGGAGCTGAGCCCTGGGGTTCATGATCCTCGCTGGGCGGTGTTTGAAACCCCCGGAGCTGTAATATTCTTTGATGTGCCATAATTGCGTTTAATCAAGTTTTAGGTGTATTTAATGGTATTGATTGTTAATAACAAAGCTGCGGCTGCTTAATGCTGAAGGATGATTCATTTTCAGTGGGAGCAGAAAGTCCGGGGGCAAAGTATTATTTTTGACATACAGTGATTTCTTCTAGCAGGATTTTTAATTTTTTTTTTCTCCCAGCTCTGTGTTTTGGAGGCCGATGAGCAGGCGGGTCCCTGGGCGCGTGGGGCTGCGTGTCCCACGATGGGCTCCACCAGCGGTGCTGGGGACATCGCTGGGGTGCTGAGCAGCTTGTGGCTCTGGCATGGACTCGGGACCACCGATGCCGCAGGCGTCTGTACCTCTGTCTGTACCTCCCGCATCGGCAGCGAGGTGCAATGGGCGAGGCGTCGTGGGGACTTGGCTCATAAATAAGAGGAATGAGGAACGGGCAGTTCCCCGTGTGTGTTCCCCTTCCTCACAGTTAACAGAAGAGATATTTCTGATCGGGTTTTAGTTCGCAGATTACTTATGTGAGATGCAAAGTGTATTAAAATGTAGTATACTTTTCAAAATTAGATTTTTTTTTTTCTGATAAGCTGTTCAGCTGTAAATGCATCTCAGTCACACTGGGAAGATGAAGGAGCCCAAGCCGCTGTGTTACTTTAAGTAATCAGGCCTGAGGCTAAAGGTGGCTTTCTTTTTAGCTGACAAATAGAGGGAATAAATAACCTGGACACTAAAAGTTGCATTAGGCAAATAAACATTTCCACAAGAATTATGTGCGACGTTCAAGGGAAGGCAAATAAACCTTGATTTATGGAAAGCTATCAAACCTCTTGGAGAATTAAATAACGAAAATCATTATGTAGCATTTGCGGCAGCTATTAAGGACTGTCCGTTCTTTTAGGCACTCCGGTAAATAAGGTGTGTTTGTAACCCGCTGTGCACCGTGTTCATCTACCGCCTGCTTCAGAGCATGATGAGCAATTTGCTTTCATTTGAAACGCCTTTTAATGGCGAGAAAGGAGCTTTCCCGTCCCTCCGCCTCCCCAGAGGTCGCCTGGGTGCTGTCCCATGGGGGATGGACTGTCCCCAAAACCAGGGTGTTGGGGGGNTGCTTCCCCAGCGGTCGCCTGGGTGCTGTGGGGGGACCTGTCCCATGGGGGACGGACTGACCCCAAAACCAGGGTGTTGGGGGGTAAAGCCGCTGGGGTGCTGGTCCGCAGTTTCCCTGGGAGGGATGCTGCTGTTTAATTTCTCGCTCTGGGACACCCGGAGGTGCTGGGTACGATGGAGATTTCACGGCTCTGGCTGGGGATCCCCCCTGATCCCCCTGGAACACTGAGCCAGGACCTCCTGAGCAGCAGAGACTTGTTCGGGCGGCTGGGTTTGTTGCTTTTGTCTTTCCTGTGGCTTCACTTTTTAGTAAAACGATTCCTTTCTTAATTCTGATTATAAGAAGTTAATCAGATAACTTAGAGACGATGGCAGCATCCAGCTAAGTGAGCACCCCCGGGGCTGCGGCCGCGGCAGAACGCCGCATTAATGGGCAGCTCAAGCAGCAAACGTGACGGTTTTCAATTTAGCAGCTGATTCTTGTGGTTGGTTGTGTATCTTACGTGCTATACCGTGCGCGCTGGGTGGTTTCTCTCCTCAGCAGCGATAGCATTTTGCCAGTTATAAAAAAGGCCATTTTTCTCTGAGAGCACTTTCTATTTACTGATCCAGTGAAGCAGTATCGGGATCAGAATCATGTTCTGAAAAGTGATTGATATAATCAGCTATACGGAGCCCTGTGTTAATGATACAAAGTTTTCCCCGGCAAGTGCAGGGAGTCGATGTTGGATGAACAGGAGCTGAGCCCCGGGCAGAGGAGCAGCAGGAGGAATTCCCTCTCCCCACCCTCTCCTGCGGCGGATGTTTCCTCCAGGACCTCCAGCTCCCATCGGTGCCCTCCTGCCCGCCAGAGGTGTGGAAGCAGCCATCCTCTGGGGTGGAGGAGGCAGCCCTCCAGGTTTCTGACATCCTGGGCTGCCAGCCTTGACACAGCAGAACCAGGGTGGCAGCCCCAGATGTCTGCCCGTAGCCCTTTTCCCCTCCTTCTCCATCCCTCCCGGCTGCATCCCCACGGGGCAGGATACCCGGGAAAACCAGCTGCCTGATGCGCTTCACTCCTCACACCGTGGGTAAATGCTCGGATCAGGGCAGCAGAAAATGAGAGCAGCCACCGACGGCGCAGCAGAAATTCCTACGGCACCCCTGCAGCACCCCCCCAGCGTGCAGCATCTGTGCAGCATCCCGGCGGTACCCAGCCCCAGGGAAGCGGCTCTCCCAGGGAAGCTGCGGCTGCCGAGCGTGCTCACATCTTCTGCAGCTTGGCAGTGGGGAAGGGACAAGACGCTCACTGACAATGTCACGAAAGGAGATACACAGGAGCGAATACCGCAGGAAGGTGCTGAAGGGGCTGGAGCTGTCACCTTCCCCTGCTCCTCGCCGCAGCCCGGGCTCGGCGTCTGGCTGCATCGTGTGTGCGAGCACAGAGCCATCACTCTCCGAAACACGCGTGTGAAAGGGCAGAGGTTGGCAGTGAGGGTGTTTCCAGCGCTTTCTCTGCTCTGAGATGCTGCAGGAGGGTGCCAGGGATGGAGCAGAGCCGCAGATGGGGAGGAGGCAGCTGCTGCTCCCAATCGTCCCCATGTGCCACTGGCTCTGGCTTGGGCCAGGGCTCTGGAAAGCCTTTCCCCGAGTCCCTGCACGCTGTGCTCGTGCTCTGCTTTGCCAGGACTCGAGGGTCGTGGCGTAGGTGCTGGCTGGTAGCTATTTATTTTCCCTGTGTGTGGGGTGAGAAGGTTCTGTGCCACCAAACTCTGCTCTAGAGATTGCTTTAAATGAATCAATTAGGAAAAATGAGCTGCGTGATGTAAAACGTCCTTGCTCCGTGCAAGTCTTTTGAACTATTAGTTCTCTTGAGGAGATTAATTACGAGCGTACAGAGCTAATGCCCTTTTAATGGAATCAGTTATTCGGTTTGAAGGAGTCCCGGTACCCAGCACGCTGGCGTTAGATGTTCATTGTGGAAATCCCAGATCAAACCCGGGGAGGACGCTGGCCAGGGAAGGGCTCTGCTGGCAGGGCTGCGCCAAGCCAC
The DNA here is from genome assembly GCA_013400615.1 of Syrrhaptes paradoxus. Lineage (NCBI taxonomy): Eukaryota > Metazoa > Chordata > Aves > Pterocliformes > Pteroclidae > Syrrhaptes > Syrrhaptes paradoxus. Next base: position 34,879 of record VZTO01024706.1, read on the forward strand.
AGGCTGGGAGCTGCTTTAATTGTCTCCTCTGTACGTGATTCAGAAACTGGCTTTTAACCTGCAGTAAAAAGGGTTGTTTACAAAGTGCATACATTTGCATCTCAACGAACTCTCCTGCTTAATGAAACTTGGAGAGGAGCACTTGGCGGCTGCTGCTGCGGGCTGCAGACAAACTCCTGCCCGGATCCTGCGCAGCTCGCTCTTTCTCTGCCTTCCCGTTCTGACTCGGAGCCATCCCTTTCTAGTGTCCGTGTTTTTAGGTGCCCGTTTTAAGGCAGCAAAAGGCCTGAGATCAGGCAGCTCCCCCAGCCTCGTTAGGGATTGGGCCAATTAAGGGATGCGATGTGCAGATGCTCCAAAATTGAAGCACCAAGAGCAAATCCACTTATTCGTCAGCAAATTGCAAATGGAAAGTTGAAGGTACAATCTCTGAAATAGCTGTGATAGGGAAGGAGAGGATCTTTCCAGAATATCTGGAGCCCCTCTAGGACGCTTTCAGAAAGGCATCCTTTGGGCAGAACGACTTTATTCCTGGGGTGGTGATCGGGAGGGACAGAAGAGTCATTATCCTGGGAACCCGATGGGAATGCCACCTTTCCTGCATGGATCCAGCCCAGAAAACTCGTTTGCAGTCTGGCCCAAAACACGGGCTTCCTGTCGAGTCAATCCGTGCCTTCTGCAGGCTGCTGCACTCGGATTTATCAATTATGGATCTAACGGGCAGCGCGGCGTTCTCTGTGTGGCAGCCAGATCTATCCCCAGTGTTACTCTTTTTCCATGGTAGAAACAAAACATTTGCTAAACTGAAGAACATTCATTAGCACACGATGGAAATGACCCAGTATTTTGGTTTCCCACTTGCCTAATTAGTTTTTGCAGATTAGCAAGTAGAACAGCTGAACAATCAATTGGACATATTAATCAGGCCTATTTTGGAAGCTTTAAACAGAGAATATGTTTCGTCTCTTCTTTCATTTAGGATATAATGGCTTGTAAAAGGACACACACAACATAAATTACATCCTTTAACGAGCTGAGAGGAGGAAATGGTGAAGCCGAAATAAGGGAAGTGGGAGCGGTTCCTGGCAGTTCGCTGGGCTCCTGACGGGGGATGCGCAGCCCCCGCCCCATCGCGAGCATCGTCCTGGCCCCAGCTCCCTCCTTCCCCTTGGACCCACCGGCGGGGGCTGCGCAGACAGACCCCCGAGAGCTTCACCTGCCTCTCGGGGAACACAGCAAGCGGCAGGGAAGAGATCCCCCAGGAGAACAGGAGAGACCCACCGGGATGGGGCGGGAGGTTTGGATACCCGGAGCACGAACAGATCCCAGGGGAAACACCCGGCTCTGCACCTCCGGCGTGAAATGCCTCCAGCTCTGGGTGGGAATGAATTTCCGTGGGGGTTCCCAGCTAGATCTGCCCCCACCTCCTTTCGTGGAAGCTGGGAACAGGCAGGGCGTGCATCTCTCTCACACAGGTTTTAGAAGAACCCGAAGCATCCCAGGCAGGTTCACTGCCAGTGGAGAGGAGGTTTGGGACGCTTTGTTCTGCCTGCGGCCGTTCCTCTTTGAGCGGCAGAGTGGGGAGCAGGGTGTCCTGACGGTCATTGTGCGACTCAAAGTTAAACTAAAGAGCAAGGGCCTGGCTTGGGCAGGAGGGAGGAGAAGCAGACGGGGCTGTGTGCCCGCAGCCGCCGGGGAGCTCTGGCAATCAAAGCAGCAAGGTCAGATGAGAGTGAGATGATCTGCCGCTGAAAACCTCTCATCTCTGATCCTGAACGCTGCAGCTTTCTCATCTCTGAGCAGTGATGCTGTATGTAGGTGTGAGGCAGACACAGAGGTACATTTGATACATTATTCCTATTTGCAAAGGTTCAATAAAAAATGTGTGGGTTGCTGCAAATTATTTCTGCCACCCTTCTTGCAATGAAGTTAACAGCTGACTGCGTTCAAATGCATGGGTTGTATAAATTCATGGGGCATTTTCATGTTTCAATCTAGTTATGTGTTTCTAGTTGACCAAACATGTTCAAATTACCATTAACTGCAATCCTATCACTTGGTTCACTGAGCAGAAAGGCAATATCTGTGTTTTAACCCTTGCAGAACTGACGCTGGAGGCAGAGGGAGAGGAGCCGGTGGGAGGGGGGGCACAGGTCTGAGCTGCACCCCGGCCCCGTAACCCCTGGGACTCCCGGTCCCGGCCGTCTCACCCCTTAGTGCCCGCAGGAGCGGCAGCGCCTGCTCCGTCTCGTCCGGCCGTCGATGCCAGCACAGCGCGCTCCTCTCGCAGGCGGGTGCCCGGGGTGCTGGGGGGATCCGGCCGCTCTCCCCGCAGCAGGACCCGACTCTGCAGGTTTCTCTCTCCCCTTTCTCTGCCAGAAACCTCCGTACACCAGCACACGCCAGATTTTCCCCCAGCTGCTGTGATGGTTTTAACAGATCCTGCTTTGCCTGACGGTGCTTGGGTGTAAAAGTACAAAGGGGCTCGGAGAGATTAACGTAATCAGGAGTAAGCCCCAAAAGCCAGTTAAGAAGAGAACGAACCAGAGTCAGACCAGCCCCACGGCCGGAGCAGAGGATGTGCTCTGGAACAAAAGCACAGAGTCTGGTGCAGGATTTAACTCCGGGTCAGCTGGAAGGCTTTCCAGCGCCTGGCTGAGGCTCCGCAGCATGAAAGACGTTCATCAGAAAGTATTTCACCTTGATGATATTCTCTTGTATCTTTCCTGGCAACTGGCTAAGATGCACCATTATAGTTATTTTGGGAAATGGGCTTAATACGGGCTTTTCTCTCGTTTGATGGCAAGTGGTATATCCCTCCCGAGAGACTGGTGCCTTTCATTGCAGGGACCATAATCAGATTCTTCATGTATTAGTAATTACCTAGGAAGAAGCTATAAATATAATGAAAATGCCAATGCTCCCTAAAGGTGCCAGTAGTTACTTTCAGAGAAATTAATTATCTGTGAAAATCAGATCAAATAAATAACGTTCTCCTGGAATGTCTGATATAATTCATAATTCCAGAGAGTTTAAGACGGGGGAGGACCAGGAGATCATCTGCCCCCAGCTCATTTATAACGTGAGCCATCAAACCTGGCCCCGCTGTGTGCCCGCCGAGCTGCCTCTTGGGCTCCTCCTCCAGCCACCGAGAGCTGGAGACCCCTTCCCTGGGCAGAGCATCCGTGTGGCCTGGGGACATCCGTCTCTTTTCTGCCCAATCCTGTAATTTCCTCCCACCTGTCCCCTGTTTGCAGACACTGCCCAGGAGCAGAGCCGCCGGCTGCACCTGCAGGTGGGTGTGAAAGGGAACCGCTGGGAAAAGCCGCTCGGTGTTCACGGTGGTTCTTGCTGCTGATTCTCACCTTTCCGGAAAGGGAAGAAAGGACCTAGCCCCTTGCAGTTTAATTAGTGTCTAGTCTCTGTTGCAACTTGACGTCTCCATTTAATTTTGTTTGCGATATACGTGTAGGGGAGAATGACAATGTGATACAGTAATGATCATTCCTGAGACAGTCACTTACTCAAAATATTAGTCCTGTTTAATCAGCGCCGTCGAGTGATTTATTGACTTGCATAACCAATCTTGCCTGGCGTTTCGCTGTAATTAAAACAACTACGTTCCCGGAGTCCATCTGCATATAATAAATTGTAAAAAACCCCAAACCCGGGGCAGCCGCTCGCTTCGTTCCAGACCTTGGCAGGCGTCGGTGTGTTCGCAGCCTCAGCGGCAGAAGGCGATGGTGACACAAGTGTTTGAAATGCGATGAGCAAACCTCGTTCTCCTGGCTGAGCTGTGAGGAACGTGGAGGCGAAGGTCGTGCTCTGTCCCCATCCCGTGTCCCCATCAGCGCCTGCTCGAGCTCTCCCGCTGTCTCCCCACCACGTGGGATTGTCCTGGACCCACTGATAGTTTCACTTTTATTGTCGGTGGTTTTCTGAAAATCCATTTCTTTTTCTTGAGTCAAATTCCAACAACCAAAACTCAGAAGTGTTCTAAAAAAAAAAATAGTGGAAGATGTCAGCTTGTCGTTGAGAAAAGAACAACTGTCAAAACCCAAAGATTTTCTGCCAAAACCCACTGAAAAATGTTGGCTGAAAACTGCAGAGAGAGAAGCTGGTCCAAACGAGTCAGTTTGGGTGTTGTCAGCCTTTTTTTTTGACAAAAAATTCTAAATATTTTGAAGAAAGGGGACAGCTTCCAGGAATTTGTGTTTTCAGCAGCTCCATTTTCTCTGAGTTCTGACCCAGAATTCCCTGCTGGGAGCCGCACTCGTGCCCCCAGCCCAGCAAGAGCCCCCGGGAGAAGGTGATGGTTCGGTGGAGCCTGGCCAGGACCCTGAGGAAGGGACAGGTCAGCTGGGCTGTTGGAGAAGGGGAATTCAGTCCTGCTTCCCTTTCTGGGGTTTTTGTCGGTATGACATTTTTTCCTCTAATTTACCCACTGCTGATTTTCCAGCGTTGTGGAAGAACGAAGCCCTGAGGCTGGTTTTGCCCTGGTCCCTCTCAGCTCGGCATTGCCCGCGCCCTGCGCTGCACAGAGCCCGTGCACACCGATGGGCAGAAGCTTGGAGACAAACGACGGCGGCAGCGTGTCGGCGTGGCTGGGAGCGATCTGGCTCAGGGCTCCGGCTCAGCCCGTGGGTCGGTGCTGCCCAGCCCTGATGGGTGCTGCCCTGGAAGGATGCTCGAGGCTGCTGCCCGCCGTCGGCACCTCGCTCCGTGCCCGGGAGGAGCGGAACGGGAGGTGAGCGGGTTCCTGCTGGGGAGCTGGAAAGCTCAAAGCCGCTGCCTGCAGTGAAACCAGCAGCCCGAGGCAGCCAGGGGCGAGGCAGGGAAAGGGCAGGAGGTGCCGCAGGGCAGAGAAAACCGGCTGGATGGCACTGGGCTCTCACCCGAGGCTCTGAGCCCTGTGTTGAAGCGTTGTGATGCCGTTAAAACACCAGGAAAGGGCGAAATGCTCTCCCCTGCCTCTGCGGCTTCACGCTGGGCTGCTTGAGCTGTAGCGGTGTGAGACCGGCACGTTGCACGATGATATCTTTACATCCAGCATGAACCCACCCCGTACGCTGGCCCAGCCTGCAGGGGGGTGTCCCGCGCCCCGGTGATGATGCTGCCCTGGGGGGGAGGCTGCCACCGACCAGCTGCCATCCCCATGCCTGCGTCTGACTCTTCGGGGAGGAGGTGTGGGGGGCACACGGAGCCGTCGCAGCCCGCGGGGCACGCGAATGTCACTAAAAGCCTGTCCCCAGCCTGCCTGCTCTCACGGCTGCTGTCATCGCTCCCGAAGCTGTCACAGCGAGGGCACCGTGTTGTCTCGATGTCACGTTGCAGCCGCTGGTCACGGCCGCAGGAGCACTCACACGGGGAGCGGCTGCGTGGCCGGTGCAGGCACATGTGCCCGGGCCGGGGACAGAGCTGGTGCCGCCGCAGTGTGCCGGACCCTGTGCCACACGCTGTCCTGCCCCACGCATGCGTGCAGAGCTGTCCCGGCTGTCCCCTCCCCAGCAGGGCGCTGGGGTGGCAGCGAGAGATGCTTCCAGCAGCGCTGGGGAACAGAGGAGCGTTAAACAATCTCTCACCCCAGCACTGGAGCCCCTTCCCCAGCTCGCTGCCCTCGGGCAGAGCCAGCGACCGGCTCCTGCCTGCAAGATGCGATTGCCACCTACAGTCCCCGCTCCCGCATTTCTCCCGGCAGCGGGAAGCTCCCCGCAGTCTCCAGCTGGGCCTGGCCACCGCTCGCTCCAGCTGTCGGCCGCGCGCTGGAACGGGGCAGGTGGAGAGATCTGCGGAATTGCAGCAGTTCTGGAAATATCGGGTCTCCCCTCAGAGGAACCCCTGCTGCCGCTCGGGTGGGCTGGGATGAGCCAGTAAATCCCGGCAAAGGCTGGGGGGGCTCATTCTTCCCCGCCCGGGAAGGGACCAGGCTGGTGGGAAAGGGGAGCTGGGGACTGCAGGCGCGGTGCCGTGTCCCCGTCCCCCAGCAGGACCCTGGGATCCCTCAGCATCCCACCATCCTTCAGCATCCCATCTGCCCGGGCTGCGAGCCCCTCCGGCAGCACAGAGACCCCCTGGGACCGGAGGGTGCTGCTGCTTTGTGATTGTTGTTCGCATGGACTTTGATT